>VSMD01138722.1:0-61624 GCA_008750895.1 Mirza zaza | reverse complement strand
GGGTGGGGGTGGGGTTGGGGAGAAGGTCCCAGAATGCAATAAGCCCTGATAGAAAATTGTCCAGATTAAAATAGGACAGAGGGTTCTAGAAAGAGACTTCTGGGCAGGGGATGAAAGAAGGGAAATTTGTTAGATTTTTCAGCAACGTTAGTAATTGGTCATATTAGATGTATCTTTTGCTCCTCCTCAGGTACTCTTGGCTTTACTTACTCTGCCCTCACGTGCCACCATAGTTATTCTATGTGGGCTCATACAGTTCCATGACCTGAGCCAACTGGCTATACACGCCAGGTCTCTGGCTCCTTCCACAACTTCCAGATTCAGATGAAGTACCACACTGTAGGATCTTGCTTCCCCCAAACTGCCAAAGACACATCTGATGATACAACCAGGAAGCATGGGGAGGAGGGTTATTTTTCATGGGAAAATTTTAACCAATGGAAGACAGAATATGAGGGGGAGTCAACAGATAAAGTCCCTCTCCCTCTTTCCCATGGACCACTCTAACAGTTTTCAGTACAGCCTATATGGAAATGTCTTCAGTGGGTGAATAGGTCCTGCCACATGACCAGCTGTGGCCTCGTGTCCTGTGATGAAGCTGTGGCCAGTGCATAATGCATCACCTTGCATTTGCTTCCCATTCTTTCTGCCTCACTTCCCTCTACCATCATTCTTGCTGCCCTAGGATCATTCCTCCCGATAAAGGGTTAGCATTTAATGCTTGCCTCAAGCCTTGTTATCTACTAAGGAACATGGACCAAATCACATGCATATGATTAATTCTGATGAAACAGTATGAAAAATTTAAATGAGGTTTACAAAAATTATTCAAGTAAGAGACATGAGAACACCATTAACTTCAGGGGGAGAGGTTCTGTATAGTAAACATTGCAATCATAGTACAGTATGTCATCTAGCTCTGTAGAAAGAAATATGTATAATCATAATAATGTAAATACTGATAAAACTACAAATTGTGGAAAAATCAAATTTGACTGATGAAGTGTAGAGGGGGAGTGTGAGAGCTAAGTTTACCTTTACCAGGTAATGAGAAAGAAGGTTGACTCAATCAAAATCCTATTTCCAGTTCTAAAGTAATTCAACGTATAATCTTGGATGAGTTTTTAATTTACCTTTCTCTCAGTTTCTTTATTTATCAAATGGGTATAATATCTACCATGCCTTTTGCAGCAGGGTTGTTGTAAGGGTAAAATGAAACAATGTATGTGGACGTATGTTGAAAACAGAAAGGTCATCTTTCAGAAGAGGCACAGAACTAGCAGCAAGATTAAAGCAGCATTTTGGGGTCAAAGGTAGATAAGCAGGATGTGAATTCAAATCCTCTAACTTACCACTTCTTCGAAGGCTAAACTTCAGGGGCTATGCTAAGAATTTAAAAAATCCTCTGGCATTAAAAAAAATTTTTTTTTTCTTTTTTTCCAGAGGGAGACATGACCAGGCCTGGCTCCTGTAGGTAATCTTGACCACAACAACCTCCCAACTTGTTTTCTTGCCTCTAGTCTCTCCCCACCAATTCATCTAGCTGCTTAATGCTCCTAACCCAACTCTATCATGTGGATCTTTATTCACAGATCAGGAATCTATAATGGCATCAGAGTCCTCAATTTAGGTTCCACACCCTCTTCATAAATTTGTATTCATTCCTCTGGTCCACTCAAATTTTGATTCTTCTTGCTCTCTTCTAATAGTCAACTTATTTTTTTTCTTGGGAAATACAACCAACAATTAAGTTTTAACACTGATTAAACTCTACCCTATCTTTACAAATCTTGACTACTTCAGCAACAGCATGAATTCTGGAGAACAGCAAATATGTCTTTTACTTCTCCTAAGGGCTGAGCACAGTTCTAATCTGGAGGCAGATATATAAAAAAACAGAAATGAATGGAACAGAAGTTATGTACTTAATCTCCTCTTTAAATGTTTACTTTCTATTCTGTAAAATGTTAATAATAACTTGAGATATTGTGAGACTTCACTCAATAAATGTTTGCTGGGCTGGGCGTAGTGGCACACCTGTAATCCTAACACTCCGGGAGGCCGAGGTGGGCGGATCGCTCAAGGTCAGGAGTTTGAAACCAGCCTGGGCAAGAGCGAGACCCCGTATCTATTAAAAAGAGAAAGAAATTAATTGGCCAACTAAAAATATATAGAAAAAATTATCCAGGCATGGTGGCACATACTTGTAGTCCCAGCTACTTGGGAGGCTGAGGCAGAAGGATCACTTGAGCCCAGGACTTTGAGGTTGCTGTGAGCTAGGCTGACGCCACAGCACTCTAGCCCAGGCAACAGAGCAAGACTCTCTCAAAATAAATAAAATAAATGTTTGCTAAATCTAAATACTAAAATGTGGATAATATCCATCCCATGTGATTGGTATGAGGATTAAATAAGGATGTGTCAACATTCCCTAAAACCAAAATATTTGTCTAAGGTGAGGAATCATTATCATTAAAAAGTGAAAAATAAAGAAACACTAGAAAACTAGTAGGGACCCAACTTAGAAGCAGTAGCCCACGTGGGAAATATATGGTAGATTTACTAATATTTCTGGCCTTTGAAAAGCTTCTTTCTTTGAGAAGTTGAATGAATACCTGAGGCAGTTTTTGCCTAAAGGGATGAGATCCCAACACCTCAGGCACACATAAGGCCTTGAAGCATATGCTGTTATAGACTGTGTTCCAATTGAATGAGTATTTCCTCTGGTCCAGAAAAGATCTTTGGTGAGCCATTCTCAAGTGGGCTGATGCACAAATAAGCTTGAGTGTTCAGTTTCAGAGACCCAAGATCTAGTTACAGTTTGGAAAGGAGCTCAGAACTAAAAAGCACTCCAAAAAATGAAAGGGATAACCCACAGGATTGCTAAGACCTTTCAGTTCTGACATTTGGGGATTCATCTGTACTAAGAAAACTTTAGGGGCAGCATTGGGACAGCAACAATTTGAGGAACAGACCATTACCACCCCAAACTAGAAGCCCAGCAGTCACTCTGGAGGGGAAATTATCTGTCCTCGTGCCTCTGCCAGAGAAGTAGAGCAATGTAGCAACTCATCTCTGAGCACAATGCCCTCTGCCTTATTTTTTGTTTTTAGAAGAAAATCCCAAACTTTATTGTCTAAGTGGCATTCCAAAGAAGGTACAGATAGCATGACCACATACTAAATGTTAACCAACATTCAAAGAGGTTCATGTCCAATACAGTCAGGGATACAGTAGCTGTTGCTTACAGTATGTTACAAATTTCTTCTACTTTGAAAACAAAACCATGGTGGAATTAAAAATTGATATATGAACTTATCGGAGGTACCAGATGATCAACTTCTAGAATATCATCTTCCCTTTCCTGCAGTCCTCAAAAGCCTGCTAGTTCATGATCTCTTAGGCTAACAAATCTAAATTTCAAAAAAATAAGCAAAACCCCTGACCAGCTAGTCACTTCTCTAGGTAAAGAATGATTGTTTACCTTTCATTAAGAAGCAGCCAAGAACACAGAATTCTCCACTCATATTAGTGCTTTCACTTGATTTGCTACCTGGTAATAAAAATCTGTGAATGAAGGAATGAATGAATGAGTGGTGAAAGGATGGGAAAAAAGTGAGCAAAGAGGGACTTTTACAGGAAGAGAAAGATGGTGTTGGATGAACATATTTTTGTTTGTTTGTTTTAATATTGTGCTTCTTTTTTATTTCAGCATATTATAGGGGTACAAATGTTTAGGTTACATGTGTTGCCTTCCCCTCCTTCCTCCTCAGAGTCAGAGCTTCAAGCGTGTCCATCCCCCAGATGGTGGGCATCACACTCATTATGTATGTATATACCACCCATCCCCCTCTCTCCCCTCCCATCTGCCAGACGCCCAATAAATGTTACTCCTATATGTCCACTTAGGTGTTGATCAGTTAATACCAATTTGCTCATGAGTACATGTGGTGCTTG
This sequence comes from Mirza zaza, assembly GCA_008750895.1. Taxonomy (NCBI): domain Eukaryota; kingdom Metazoa; phylum Chordata; class Mammalia; order Primates; family Cheirogaleidae; genus Mirza; species Mirza zaza. The sequence goes on along the minus strand of VSMD01138722.1, from coordinate 57,667 downwards.
TTATTCCATTCTTGGGATACTTCACTTAGTAGAATGGGTTTCAGCTCTTATCCAGGAAAATACAAGAGGTGCTATATCACCATTGTTTCTTATAGCTAAATAGTACTCCATGGTATACATATACCACATTTTATTAATCCTCTCATGTATTGATGGGCACTTGGGTTGTTTCCACATCTTTGCAATTGTGAATTGTGCTGCTATAAACATTTCAGTGCAGCTGTCTTTTTTACAGAGTATCTTTTGTTCTTTTGGGTAGATGCCCAGTAATGGGACTGCTGGATCAAATGGTAGATCTACTTGTATTGCTTTAAAGTATCTCCATATTAATTTCCACAGAGATTGAACTAGTTTGTGCAGGAGTGTTCCTATCTCTCCACATCCATACTAACATTTATTGTTTTGGGACTTTTTAAGAAAGGCCATTCTCACTGGAGATAAGTGGTATCTCATTGTGGTTTTGATTTGCATTTCCCTGATGATGATTAGAGATGTTGAGCATTTTTTCATATGTTTGTTGGCCATTATTCTGTCTTCTTTAGAAAAGTTTCTGTTCATGTCCTTTGCCCACTTTTTGATAGGGTTGTTTGGTTTTTCCTTGCTGATTTTCCTGAGCTCTAAATAGATTCTAGTTATCAGCCCCTCATCAGATACACGTGTAGCTTGCAAAAATGTTCTCTCATTCTGTAGGTTGTCTGTTTGCTCTCGTGATAGTTTCTTTGGCTGTGCAGAAGCTTTTAAATTTGATCAGGTCCCATTTATTTATTTTTGTTCATGCTGTGATTGCCTTTGGGGTCTTCTTCATAAATTCTTTGCCTAGGTCAGTGTCTAGAAGAATATTTCCAACTGCCCTATGTTTTGATAATAAAGAATGTTCTCCACTAAAAGCTACCAGTGAACTTAAAGAAATTGACACTGTATTTCCCCTTGCCACAGTTTTAAAAGGTCATCTTAAAATCCTGTTCATTTAGAAAATATCAGTTTTGCTAAAAATATTGCATAGGATTCATTACTTCTTTTATCCTCATAATATGAACTGCCTTTACTGAGAGGACAATTAAAGAATCAAAGACAGGTAGGTCCATTGTTAACACACTAGGCATTAGCCTGCAAGTCAAAAGACTTGGACTCCTGTCTAGACTTTTTTAATGACTTGCTGTACTCCCTTTGACAAGGCATTTATCCTTTTGCTATTCTACTTCTAGGTCTGTTTTCTCTATGTTTAAAGTGAAAAAGTTAGATGAGGCAATGGTAAAGATCTTTCCAAGTCTACAAACCTGTAAAATTATTCCAGACTGGAGCCATCCCTGGAATGGCTCCCAAGGAATCAATATTAAATTAAATGGCTAACTTAAAGATCTATTCTGATAAACCCTGATAAATTCTGATAAATATTCTAAGATTTTTGCAGAGAATTATAATCATTCACAGTCTAAGTCAGAACTGTTGAGATTGGTTGTGTTACACAGGTCTAGCATCTGCTTGGAGCTCTCCAAGGTACTGATTCCATCTCTGGCAGGTTTCTGCCCTTCCATTCCTCTAGACGTGAGCATATTTCCAAATCTGTCAATCACCCTGGCAGAGATGTGGGATGTACATAATGCATTTCCCAGTGGCTATATAAGTGAACAAAAGACAAAAATGCCATAGCATAACATAAGACTGCTAAACAAAATGAGTTCCAAACCATGGTTTTAATTTTACATGTACCAGCCACTTTATAGGAATCCTATTTCCTATATAACCCCCAACCCATACTAGCACTCTAGTACTACACTAGCACCCAGGCCTCTCAACTTTCAATCTAATGTTCTTTCCACAATTCCTCTCTGCTTCTCTTTTGAGCCCCAATGTTAGCATACCAAAGTTATGCTAAATTGGTAAGCATTCATACTGACTTACTATATAACTAGCACAATGGCCTGGCATATCTTAAGTTTTCAATAAACATTTGTTCAATGAATGAGAAAGATGGGTCTGTGACATTCCTAAACCCTAAGTGCTTCTAATTTCACCATGTCTCATCTGCATATTCACAAAACTGTGACAATCTCATTTTACACAGAAGTCAAAAGACAGGTTCCCAGGGTTTAGATTTGCATGTGGTTGCAAAATTCATAAACCAGTGATATAATGACCAAAAGTACTTATATCACTATGTGTTGGCCGCTACAACTCCACTACGATAATTATGAGCAAGGGCCTAGAGCTGAGCAAATCTGCATTTGAGCCCTAACTGTCATTCACTAGCTACACGACTTGGGTAGATTACTTACCTTTCATACGCCTCAATTTATATGTTTTTTAAATGGGGAAAATAAAGTATATGCCCTCATAAGATTGCTCAGGGGTTAAAGAGATACTATATTAAAAATACGTAATAAGTAGGCCCTCCATAGGTTGTCTTATCCCCTATCTACACAATGCCTGGCACACGGTAAGTGTTCAATGAATGTTAGCTATCATCACCATCTTTATAGTATATCACTGAGTTCTACAATTAAAATGTAGACTTTATATGTAGCAAACAGTCTCAAAAGAATTCAACGAATTTTGTAGCTTTAAAAAAATGAGGCTAGGCTTGGTGGCTCACCCCTATAATCCTAGCACTCTGGGAGACCAAGGCCAAGATGGGAAGATCACTTGAGGTCAGGAGCTTGAGACCAAACTCTAAAAAAAAATATATAAAAATGGCACAGAGAGGCTAAATCTTTCAGTTGGGGTTATAGAAAATGCTTAATACAATAGAGACTAATAATGGACATTTTGTAAGTCAGAAGTAAAAGGCTGGAATACACAAAGTATGTAACTTGTAACCTGATCTCACAATCAGATACCAAGGAAGCCAAAGTATTCTCACATCCAGAGTTAAATGCTTATTTATTAAATCATCTTAAATCTGAGTGGCTTAGAGTAAAATAGTATGTTAATTGCTTTCTTCAAATTAAACAGAACATTCACACACTGCTTCCTTAATACCTACAGCAACCAAATGAGAAAGGCATCAGAACTCTTTTCCTGTTTTACTAATGAAAGCAAACTCTGTTTTAACAAACCCTCCAAACGATTCTGATGTACACTAAAGTTTGAAAATCATTGTCCCAGTCGATTACTTGACTCTCTCTTCAGCTTAGATTCCATGATCTAGTATTTCAACAACTTCAACTTCCTTTGTCTTTCTTCCTCTCCATCTGATAAAAACCTTAAAAACCTTTGATGAGCTCCAGTATCTACATTCTGTGTCCCCAAGCTGCTAAAGAATGCCAGAAAAAAATAACACAATAGGACAGATTGTCACCTCAACAAGGCCTTCAATTCTTACTAAGCCATGTGTTTGGTCAAAAGACAATAACGATTTTGGATGTTATTCATTCCCTTCAAATAGTACCCCTTCCATCATCCTTCCTCATTCTCAGTAGATGACCTAGCCTCCTACTTAACAGAGAAAATAGAAGCCACCAGATGGATACATCCTCAACTTCCCACCATCCAATCTACACAATTTTCTGTATCGTCACCCATATTCTCCTCCCTGCCTTCTGCTAAAATAATAAATCAGGTGGCCCTCCTCTTATCTAAGACCAAAACCACCTGGGAGCTGGATCTCATGTCCTCCTTCTCTTAAAGGAAACTCACAGTATCAATTATTGTTCTCTTTCCATATCATTTACCTTTTCCTTAGGTTAATTATGGCATATAATTGATACTGTAGTATACACAATGAAATATCAGTCATGAAAAAATAAGGTAGTTTCTTTCTGTCCTGATATGGAACAGTCATGGAGTACAATATGCTTTCCTGAAGTTCAAACCCATATGCCCAACTGCCCATAATCATCCCCTACTTGGTTATTTCATAGGCACTTCAAACACAACGAGTCTACAATAACACTCATTATCTCCCCCTAAAATGTGATGCCTTCGTCTCCATCATCTCCCATTTAATCAATCATCAAGTCCTGATGATCTATTAATATTAATATTTCTTACATTATTCCACCTCTCATCTCCACTTTCACTACCTTCGTCCGAGCCACCATCATCTCTCGCCTGGGTTTCTGCAATAGCCTTTAGTGATTCCCCAGCATCCACTCTTCCCCTCCTCCCATCCCGTGTCCACTAGATGGCAGTCAGAGCAGTCATTTCCAAAGGAATATAATCATGGGTCTCCATCAAAACTGTTTTATAGCTTCCTGTTTCTACAGCATTACAATAAAGTGCAAAATCCTTAGCAACGTCTATAAGCCTCTGCATGATCTAACCTCCAACTACTCCAGCTTCATCTCACACCATTCTTCTCCTCTCTATGCTCCAGTCAAACAGGAATGTATTTCTTCAAATTAACTATACCCTTTGCCTTTCAGAGCTTCATGGTTTTTGTCCCAGAATGTTGCTCTCCTTATTTACCTAGCCAACTTCTATTCATCCTTCAGGTCTCTATTTAAATGCAACACCCTCAGTGAAACATTTTCCAACCCCTCAGGTTCAGTAACTTCCCTCCACCCCCATCCACACACCCAATTTATCATTCATTCATTCAACAAATATTTATTGAGCACCCAAACTGTACAAAGACTATTAACTGTGAAAATACTGAGTCTCTTTTCCTAATTAAATTTATATACTAGTAGAAAGTAAATCATTAAGCAAATAACTATTTAATTACAGTTATAATAAATACTACAAAGGAAAAAAGTATAGGGTGCTTTGAGAATGAATGAATGTCTGGTAAATGAGGGAAGAAAGTTATTAAAATTCAAGCCTGCTTACTCTAAATGCCATGCTTTTCCTCCACTATGCTATGCTGTAAATTCAAGCTTCATCTTTATCTCTAAGCATAACTGATTTTATTTTTTTTTCTTCTAAACTCCACCAGATTCAAATTCTACATAGTACTCTCCTATGCTTCTGAGAGGCATTCCTGAGCTTCCCACCACTCAGCATTGCAGTACTCCAAGTCCCCAGGGCCCACAAATTGGCTCACTGTGAAAACTGTTCTGGGAGATTGTAATGGGGTGGGGATTCAGTACAGTGCAGGGTATGTGCAGAGGACTATGGAAATAAAAAAGACAGGAAGATTAATTCTGTCTGGGGACTATAACATAAGTGAAAGCACTCTGTAAAATGTAAGGCACTACTCAAATAATTGTTATTAGGGATAGCAATAATGGTAGTAGTCTCTCTAAGCAATAGAATCCCCCAAGGACAAAAAAATCATCTATTCAAAATGAAAAACAGTAGAGCCTTTTACTTATTTAACCCATAAAAAACTGAAGCACATTTCTCTTCATTCATTCTTAGCATCTCATTTCAACTCATTTTACAAACAAAATTCCTACTTACAACAAAGGACAAATGAATTTATCTATTTTGCTTTTTATTCCCTCCTTTTTATTGCATCAGAACAATCTTAAAAATCTGACAGTTCTCATTTGGTATAATCACAACTCAGTCATTAAGCAGTCACTAGAATTTAAAAAGAAAGAAGAAAAAAAAAAAACAAATGCAGTAAACTCCCTTTAAACCTCATATTTATGGTATACCACGGGTATACAGCCCCCTGGTGGTGGTACAGTGGAATGATACTGGATTGATTGAAAGTTAAGGGAAAAGGACTCTAGATTACTAGAGGCCTGGAAAGCCCAGGATGGGAACCTCTACATCACATAATCTTTAAGGGATACAATCAAAATTTTAAATGATTCCAGCTCTACCACTTCTTAGCTGTGTGGCTTGGGTACATTTCTTAACTTCTCTAATCTTAAGTTTCCTCATTCATAAAATAGAAATGATAATTGTACCTATTTCATAGGGCAACTGTGAAGATTAAATAAAATATGTAAAGAGGTTATCATAATATATAGCACACAGTTAGGAGTCAATAAATATTTGCTATATTATTATTCTCATTATCTTTCTCAGCTCTGAAGTCCTATGAATTCTATAAACCCATTTTATTGTGCTCCATAGCACAATAAACCCATATTGAAGGTATTTTTCATATTCCCCAATAGCAGGAATGTGCTACAGTTCATAGCAAGAACCATGACCATGTAGACTTAAAAGGGGTGTTCCTCCTCTAGAAATAGTGCCTCCACACACTTCTATGAAACTATTATAAATGACTATGCCCCAAGATAAAAAGGACTCTTCTTGTTTTGAAGGGTTCTAATGTTTAATCAAATATCTTCATCAGATTCCATATATCTCATACATACTATCCTAGGTATTAATATTTACTCTGAAAGAATGATAAATAGTTGCTCAGAATTATTTTGAGGATATAGCAAAACAATTTTAGACAGTTACTAAATTTTCAGTCATTTCTAGAATGCTTTACTTTTCCATGAGGATCTTATTTCAAATCTTTCAATATCCTGATTACTCATGAAATGGGAAAGACAAAATGAAATACAATACCTATTAGGAGTCTGAACAAGTTTCACTATTAAGGAAGCATTCCCACTCTTCTTTTTTTTTTTGCCTTTGCTCATGCTATTTATGTTTATGCCCTACATTCCCTCTTGTCACCTGAATGCTACCTATCCTCTGAGGCCCAAATTATACTTTTCTGCTGGCTCTTCTGATTTCTCTTTTTTTCCCAAATATTAGGAGAGTACAAATGTTTTTATTACATGGATACCCTGTATAATGCTTAAGTCAGGGCTTTTAGTGTGCCCATTACCATAATAGTGTTCATTGTACCCAAAAGATAAGTTTTTAACCACTTACCCCCTTCCATCCTCTCCCCTTCTTGGTTTCCAATTTCCTTTACATCTCTTTGTGACCATGTGTGCCCACCGTTTACCTCCCAATTATTAGAGGGTACATGTAGTGTTTGTTTTTCCATTCCTGAGATACTACACATAGGATAATAGTCTCTAATTCCATCCAAATTGCCACAAAAGATATTATTTAATTCCTTTTTGTGGCTAAGTAGTACTTCATGGTATATACATACCACATTTTCTTTATCCACTCATCAATTGATAGGCACTTAGGTTGATTCCACATCTTTGTGATTATGAATTGTGTTGCAATAAACATTCTAGTGGTGTCTTTTTGATTAAATGACTTCTTTTCCATTAGGTAGATACCTAGTAGTGGAACTGCTAGATCAAATGGTAGATCTACATTTATATCTTTGAGGAATCTCCACACTGTTTTCCAAAGAGGTTGTACTAATTTGCAGTCCCATCAACAATGTATAAACATTCCTTTCTCTCTGCCTCCATGCCAGCAACTATTGTTTTTTGACTTTGAAGAATGGCCATTGTGACAGGGGTAAGGTGGTATCTCATTGTGGTTTTAATTTTAATTTCCCTGATGATTAGTGATGTTGTACATTTTTTTCATATGTTTGTTGGCCATTTGTCTATCTTCTTTTGAAAAACTTCTGTTCCTGTCTTTTGCCAACTTTTTAATAGGCTTGCTTATTTTTATCTTGCTGATTTGTTTGAGTCCATTATAGATTCTGGATATTAGCCCTTGTCAGATGTATAGTTTGCAAATATTTTCTCTCATTGTAGGTTGTCTATTTACTCTGCTGATTATTTTCTTTTCTGTAGAGAAGCTTTTTAATTTAATTAAGTCCCATCTATTTATTTTTGTTATTGCTGTATTTGCCTTTTGGGGTCTTAGTCACAAATTCTTTGCCTAGGCCAATATCTAGACGAGTTTTTCCTATGTTCTCTTCTAGAATCTTTATAGTTTCATGCTTTACATTTAAGTCTTTTATCCATATTGAATTAATTTTTGTATATGGTGAGGGATAGGGTCCTGTTTCATTCTTGTGCATGTGGCTATCCAGTTTTTCCAGCACCATTTATTGAATAGGGCTTCCTTTCCACAGAGTATGTTGTTATCTGCTTTGTTGAAGATCAGTTAGTTGTAGGTAGACAATTTTATTTCTTGGTGATCTATTCTGTTCCATTGGTCTATGTCCCTACTTTATATCAGTACCATGCTATTTTGGTTACTATAGCCTTGTAGTATAATTTGAAGTCAGGTAATGTGATGCCTCTAGATTTGATCTTTTTGCTTAAGATTACTTTGGCTACTCAGGCTATTTTTTGCTTCCAAATGAAGCACAGAATTATTTTTTCTAAATCTGTGAAATATGACATCAGTATTTTTATGGGGATTGCGCTGAATCTGTAAATCACTTTGGACAGTATGGCCATTTTAACAATGTTGATCCTACCAATCCATAAGCATGGAATGCTTTCCCATTTGTTTGCATCACCTGTGATTTCTTTTATCAAGTTTTTGTAGTTCTCCTTGTAGAGAATTTTCACCTCCTTGGTTAAGTATATTCCTAAGTATTAATATTTTAATTTCTTTGTAGCTATTGCTAATGGTACTGAGTCCTTGATTTGACTTTCAGCTTGACTATTCTTAGAATATAGAAATGCTACTGATTTGTATACATTGATTTTATAACCTGAAACTTTGCTAAATTTATTTATCAATTCTAGGAGTCTTTTGGTGGAGTCTTTAGGGTTTCCTAGATACAAGATCATATTATCAGCAAACAGGGATAGTCTGACCTCCTCTTTCCAGATTTGGATACCCTTTCTTTCTTTTTCTTGCCTGATTGTTCTGGCTAGGACTTCTAGTACTATGCTGAATATAAGCGGTGACAGTGGTCACCCCTGTGTTGCTCTGGTTCTTAAGAGGGATGCTTTCCCTATTCAGTATGGGGTTCTTAAGGGGGATGCTTTCCCTACTCAGTATCATGTTGGCTATGGGTTTGTCATATTTGGCTTTTATAATTTTGAGGTATGTTACTTCTATGCCTAGTTTGTTGAGGGTTTTTTAATCAAGAAGCATGCTGGATTTTATCAAATGCTTCTTCTGCCTCTATTGGTATGATCATGTAGTCTTTGTTTTTGCTTTTATTTATATGGTTAATCACATTTATTGATTTGCATATGTTAAACCATCCTTGCATACCTGGGAGGAAACCCACTTGATCATCTTTTTGATGCACGTTGAATTCAGTTTGTTAGTATTTTATTGAGGATTTTTGCATCTATGTTCATAAGGGATATAAGAGATACTATACTGGTTTATGGTTGTCTTTTGTTGTTGTGTCCTTTCCTGGCTTTAGTATCAAGGTAATACTGGCTTCACAGAATGAGTTAAGGAAGATTCCCCACTTCTTGATATTCTGCTATCCTACTTTTTTTAGGATAAATACCAGTTCTTCTTTGTAGGTCTGGTAGAATTTGTGCATCATCTGATCCAGGGCTTTTTTGTTGGTGGATTTTTTTTTTTTATTCCTGCTTCAAAATCACTACTAATTGTTGTTCTATTCAGGATTTTTTCTTTCTGATTTGGGCTTGGGAGGTTGTGTGTTTCCAGAAACTTATCAATTTCCTCTATGTTTTCTAGTTTGTGTGCAAAGAGATTTTCATAGTATTTCATAGATGATATTTTGTATTTCTGTGATATAAGTAGTAATGTCTCTCTTTCACTTCTGATTGAGCTTGTTTGGATACTTTCTCTTCTATTTCTGGTTTATCTAGTTAGAAGTCTATCAATTTTATTATATTTTCAGAGAACTAACATTTTGTTTTGCTGATTTTTTTGTTTCAATTTTGTTTAGTTCTGCTCTGAGCTTTGTTATTTCTTTTAATCTACTAGTTTTGGGTTTGGTTTGTTCATCTTTTTCTAGTTACTTGAGGTGTGATATTAGGTTGTTAACTTGTGATCTTTCTGTCGCTTTGATGCAAATATTTAAGGCTATAAATTTCCCTCTACACACTGCCTTTGCTTTACCCCACAGATTTTTGAATGCTTATGTCATGATTGTCATTCAGTTTGAAAAATCTTTTGATTTCCCTCTTTATTCATCATTGACCCAAGGATCATTCAGTAGCTGGTTACTTAACTTCCATAACTTTGTGTAGATTAGAGTTCCTCTCGGAGTTGATTTCTAGTTTTATTCCACTGTGGTCTGAGAAGATACTAAAAGATTTGGCCCAGTTTACAGAGCTGATAAGTGACAGCACTACGATTTTATAAAGTAATTGAAACATCAGTGGTCACAGTTAGCTATAAGAAAACACAATGACAATCAGTAGCACCAAGAAATAGGCCACCAATCTGGAATATTCTGACAAAAAAAAATATCCAGTTTATTTCAAACAGGTACAGAGAGAAGTAAATCCACCCCCACTTAATGAACCCAGGGTACCCATTTTAAAGATGAGAATAAAGGCTCTGAAAAGCTTGTTTAAGAGTCACTTGTTCAGTTGGGACTTTTACACTCATAAGTATAAACTAGGTCAAAAGAATAACTTATTAACTCACATATTTGCAAATTCCAGGTTTTGAGTTCAATAGATTTTAGGAGTTCAAAGGACCTGGATACTCTTCATCCCCATTTTGGCCTCACTCTTAGGCAGAAATTCTCATAAGGACCCTGCCTTACATCCTCCCAGGTTCACGTCCAATGGGAAAACCATACACCACCTCTTTTCTCTAAAAATGTTATCAAAAGTCAGAATCACAGATCCACACTGAGATTGGTGCCCATCCCTAAATCAATCTCTGTGATCAGAAGAATACTCTAATTAGCAAGGCATGAATTGCATGCCCATCCCTGGAGCCAGGAATAAAATGAGCTCTGTTCAAAGAACAAAGCCTGATTCCTGGGGAGAAGATGGCTCTGCAGGGGAAAATCTGGACCCTGTGTACCACAAGAAGGGGAAATGGTTACTAGAGACAAAAATAACAAAAGCCCACTATAATGACATAACTAATTAAAGTCAGATCTTGGACTAGAACTTGCATTGCAACCACCAGTCCAGTGTTCTATTATACTATGCTACTCCCCTGGAGGAACAAACTATAAGATCTCAGTCAACTCTAAGCCTTGAATTATCTGAAGCAGATGTTTTGCTTTGCTTCTTAAAAGCTATTTTCATGAAAAGACACCTTCACAAAACTCTCCAAGAAACAATACTACTCCATATGGAGAGTTTCAGCATCACCATTCAAAACAATGTTGGCCTTAGGAACTACTTCTCATCTACACTTGGCAAGACCAGCCATACAAAATAGAGGGTAACCTATAAGGTTGAACATGAGGGGAATCAAAAGGCTCCCAACTCAGACCTCTACCTCACTCCTTGTCAATACATTTTTTTAATTCTATCATTAATTTCAAATGGATTTGGAAGGACCATTGGGCTACAAGTTTTCCTAGAAAAATATAGACACCCTAGGAAGAAAAACATCTTTAATTTACTCACTCAACCAACATTTGATGACTGTGAAGCAAAAAGCTTGGCATTTTGGGTATAAAAATGAGCAAGAGGAACCTGTCCTTTTGGGGAGTTTGCATTTTAGGGAGGCAGACATGTAACACGATAGTAATGCACTGTGAGAGTTATGATAGATCTCTTATAAAGTGATATGGAATAGAGCACAGCAATCACTTCAGAATAGAATCAAGTGGCAGTCAGAGGACAAGGACCAGAGAGGGTGTGAGGTACACGATGAAGGATAATGACACCATTAAGAAGGGGGATAGGATAGGAAGAAACCAAAGATGAACTTTGCCCTCTAAATGTTGACATTAGAACCTGGAAAGTGGGTAAAAGGGGGAAGAGAAAAACAATTCAACAATTAATTAACAGCTGTTACGAGTAAGAATTCCTGGTAGGTACTGTGGAAGATATAAAAATTAACAAGACAAGATCTCCATCATCAAGAGATCAACAATATACCTAGGCAAATATAAGGCAGAAATCACATAATAAAAGACTGCAGTCAGTGCTATAAAATTGAAGCAAATAAACTGCTATGGAGTTTCAGACAACAGAGAGAGAGAAACAGAAAATATTAGGTAAAGAGAAATCTGGGAAAGTTTCATGAAAGAGGTGTGACTATGTTGGGGTGATGAACAGGTAACAATTTGGGGGAAGACAGATGTTGAAAGCCTACTCCAGAGGAAAGGTCACCTGACAGCTCTGGCCCTCTTTTGACTAGTCCATTTTGCACATCTTTAACTAATCCAGTAGGGATGAACCATTACAGTTTAATGCCCAGTCACTCTGGGGGCCACTTAATAAATTCTTCCAGCAATCGAAAAAGGAAGAAAGCTTCTAGCTGAAAACAAAATGAGAGAATATTCCTAAAACATGAGATTTCTATTTTATCTTTCTGAGCCTTACTTTTCTGACCTGTAAAATATGGAAAAACAACTTCTACCCACATAAGGTTGCTGGGAGATAAAATAACATATTAAAGTGCCTAGAACATGCCTAGTATATAGGAGACCTTTTAGTAAATGTTAACTTTTCTTCCCTTCTGCATTGGCTACCTAAGGCTGCCATAACAACTTACCACAAATTTGGTGGGTTAAAACGAGTGAGATTTTTTTTTTAATGAAATTATTCTCTCACAGTTTTGGAGGCTAGAAGTCTGAAATTGAGGTGTTGGCAGGGCTACATTCCCTCTAGAAGTTGTAGGGGACTAGGTATTCCTTGCTTCTTCCAGTTTCTGGTGGCTATCAGCAATCACTGCTTTTCCATAGCTTGTAGCTGCAGTGCTGCAATCTCTGCCTCTAGCTTCACACAGCCTTCTCCTCTCTGTATTGCTCTACGTCCTCTCTTCTTATAAGGACACGAGCCATTGGATTTAGGTTCTACCTCATATCTAGCACCATTTCATCTCAAGATCCTTAGCTAATTATATCTGCAAAGACCCTATTTCCAAATAAGTTGCATTCTGAGGTCCTGAGTGGACCTGAATTTGGCAAGGGGAGGGGGAGGACACTATTCAGTCCACTACACCTTCCTGCTTTAGATCCATTTGCGTCTGAAACATTCTCAGGTCTCTTAAAACTGTCTAGTGCACAGGAAGACATTACCTTTTCATTGAGCTCCAAGGATATTTCCATGGTATTAAATAATAGTATCTACAAATCCCTTAAGGAAAACCAGGATTTCAAGAAAACCCAAGGCAAGTCAGCATTTTCAACAGACCCAAAATTTGGGCTCCAGTTCTTTCTATTCTGTATCAGTTACCAACTGAGATACCTTGGGAAAATTATTTCAACTCTTTAGGATTCAATTTATTCATTTTTAAATGAAAACATCACAAAATTCTGGGGAGTATTAAGAAAGATAACAAATGTAAAATCATTTTGTGAACTCTAAAAGGATATACAAATACTAGTTATTATTTATAAAATTTTTGATGTTTGATTATTTAACAAAATGTACTGATATGTGCCAGGCACCATCTTAAATTCCATGTGGAGATAAGGGAAGGAAACATGTTCCATGACTTCAAAAGACTAATAGTCCAACACTAACTCAAAACAGTTTGCCAAGAAATTATTTGGAAATTACTATATATGTCTAATAGGGCAGAGAAGATAGTGATTAATGCTAGCTTGAAGGAGGAAGACCTGAGCTAAGTCTGTGGGGACAGGTAGGATTTAGCCAGAGGAAAAAGGAATGTTTTGAGCAAAAGATAGAGGTAGAAATGAACACTATGTCTTGGAGGACAGAGAAAACCAGCCTGTCAGGTGCAGATGATGGATGCTGTGGAGGAAGATAAAACATAAGGCCATATATAACAAATTCCAAAGCTAGACAGCATGCTTAGACTTGATGCAGCGCAGAAGCTACTAGAGGTACCTGAATGGAGAGGCCCATGATGAAAGCAGGGTTTAAGACAAAAAAGCCTGGCAGCTTTTATAGCCTAGATTGGCAGGGGAGAGACTAAAGGTAAGGACACGAACTAAAAGGCTGTGGCTCTAATCCAAAACACGCTCATCTTCACTGGGTGCTAAAATCGTGACTGGCAGCAAGATCTGTAGTTTCTGGAAAGCTGCTTACTTCTTAGAGAATAATTCTAAGCCTTTCCTAAGGTTTTTTTTCCTATGCCAGTCTCACTAAACCAATCACTAGGTTGCATGGAAGCTTCTGTTTCACAATCTCATATCATAATCACATTTCATAATCTCAGGGTAGAAAAGCAAGCTCCAAACCAATGCAAAAATCCTCTCTAAATCAACATAGATTGGGGGAGTCATACAGTCTCTGCAAAAACACTTCATGCCCATTTCACCAAAGCCACCATCCCTGCAAACAACCATGGTCAAACACATCAGCTCCTTACAGGAACATGTGGTTTGCCTGAGTCCTGGGAAGCTCTTCTGGGAAGGTCAGAGTTTGCCACTGCTAGAAGAGGAGTGACACCACGATCTTGCAGATTTTGATGGAGATTCAAGCCATACCCCATAGTGGCTGGCTGCAGGGAGGCAGGTCTGAGCCAGTCTGTCAGGCAATGAAATCCTCACTCCATCTGCTCTGAGGGAGTCGTCTGCCAAGTTTCATGCCTGGACACATAAGCTCCCACTCCCACACCAACCACTTTCTTCTCTGAGAAGTAGAAACAAAATCTGTTTCAAAGCTTCATCTTCATTCTTTTCCCAAATTCCAGCTCTAAGAAATTACCTCTCAGTTACAGGTTATAGAAGAGAACAAAGAAGCACATATTTCCCTAGTAACTCCAAACAGGCAAGATGACTACAATACAACCTACATTAAGCAAAAGCTGCCTGGCCTTTCTATCACTAGCACATTAGTTCTTTTCTGGGGTTTGATCCTCTTCCTTTATCCCTCCATCTTTCTTTCTTTTATCCCCTTTTTTTGAATGAAATATTGGATATATTTTTTAAATGTGATATATATGAAAGTTATAAAGCCTCAGAATAAAAAGAACACTCATGGACTCACTTTAAGAAACAGAACTTGCCAATACCACTGAAACTCTCTACCTTACCTCGCCCTGGCTTCCTTCAGAAGTAATCACGATGCAGAATTTTTGGTTTACCATTCTTCTCTGCTATACATTAGAAGTAGATTAACTCACTAGTTCAAAGAGCTCCTGCCTATTTCCACTCCAAAATTCACTTTCACTGCCTTTTCTGTCTGCAACTACATACTTGCCAGCCCTCTCAACAAATTCCAATCATCTTTGGGAAGCTGAACCCTCACCAAATACTAGTTCATGATAATACAACCGCTGAACACACATGGAGTCTCTCCTCCTTAGACATGAACAAAATCTCCCAAATCACCAACTTGTGTCCCAAACCAGCATACTTTATACCTAACCACGCTATGCTTCATTATCACTAAGTACACAGTGAGTATTCTGGCTTCCAACACCAGTGCCTGCTTGTGTAAAGCAGGCCATTGCTAGAGGCCCAGAACCTCACTGTGCAGTTTGCACGTCATTCGCATTAGACTCTTCCAAATACTTAAAGGCAGGAAACATGTCTTAAAGAGGTTCAGATTTAGGGAGTAGGGTCTGATCATATCTGATCTCGAAAAAAGAGTAGCCATACAATTAGGAAAAGTTTGAGTTTCTATCTTCAACCCCTGACCTAATACAAGATCTCTAGCCTACAATCATGTCTACGACAGGACCAGTTCTATGACTACATACATTAAGCTAGCTTTTTCAGAAATAACTCATGACACATCCACAAAAAATCTACTGCTTTATTTGGCTCTGTCTTACTTCTTCTCCTTGCAGCATCAATCCCTATATAAGAGACGATAAATGCGAATGACCAAAAAGGAAATCTTTGCTTCTTTGTTTTCTCATCTCCAAGATAGGAACAATATCACATAGTACACAGTGGAAGATCAAGTGACCTCTACCTAGCACAAAGATAGAGTTTAAATAAGATAACATATATAAGGCCTTTAGCATGATGGTGGCACATAGCAGTTGGTAAAATAATACGAGGCATCTTCCACTTCCCTCTGCATAATGTCAGAAAACCTACTAAACACACTTTTCAAGAAGCCCCAGCTATTGGCCAGGTATGGTGATTCATGCCTGTAATCCTAGCACTCTGGGAGCCCAAGGCGGGAGGATCACTTGAGGTCAGGGGTTCAAGACCAGCCTGAGCAAGAGCAAGGCCCCATCTCTACTAAAAATAGAAAAAGCATTAGCCGGGTGTGGTTGGTGCAAGCCTGTAGTCCCAGCTACTAAGGAGGCTGAGACAGAAGGATCACTTGAGCCCAGGAATTTGAGGTTGCTGTGAGCTAGGCTGATGCTATGGAACTCTAGCCCAGATGACAGAGTGAGACTCTGTCTCAAAAAAAAAAAAAAAAAAAAAGCCCCAGCTACAAACAAAATGCAGAATTATATACCACAACTAAGTGATACTTATTCCAGGAATACAATGTTGGTTCAAGAGATGCACAGAAGTCAATGTAATACATTGTATTAGTAGAATAAAAGACAAAATCCTCATAAGCATCTCAAACAGAAAAAGCATTTGACAAAATCCAATACCCTTTCATCATAGTAACACTCAGCAACCTATAAATTGAAGGAAACTTCCTCAACCTAATAAAGGGCATCTATGCAAAAACCACAATTAACATTTATACTAAAAGAGAAAGACTGAAAGCTTTCCCCAAAGATCAAGAATAAAATAAGGACACTCCATTTCTATTCAACATTGTACTGAAGGTTCTAGCCAGGCCAGTTAGGCAAGAGAAGGAAATGTAAGTCATCCAAATTGGAAAGGAGGAAGTAAAATTATCTCCATCTGCAGATAACATGATCTTACATATAGAAAATTCTAAGGAATACACACACACTTACATGCCCACACACAGACATACTATTAGAGCTAATAAATGAGTTCAGCAAGGTTGCAGTGGAAGTTCTATAAACTAGCAGTGAATAATTCAAAAATAAAATACAGAAAATACTTTCATTTACGATAGTATCAAAAAGAATAAAATCATTGGGAATGAAATTTTTAAAAGAAGTATAAGACTTGTACACTAAAAACATTGTTGAAAAAAATTAAAGAAGAGCAAAATTAATGAAAAAACATCTGTGTTGATGGATTGGAAGAATTAATAGATTCCAGTAATCTCCAAATTAATCTATATATTCAAGACAATCCCTATCAAAATTCCAGCTGCCTTTTTTGTAGAAACTGATAAGCTGATCCTAAAATCCATATAGAAATTTGAAGGACTCTGAATAGGAAAAAAAAAAGTTGGAAAACAACAAAATTGGATGACTCACTTTTTCTAATAAGTTACAGTAATGAAGACAGTGTGATATTGATATAATGACAAAAAATGGATCATTGCAATCCATTGGATCAACAGAATAGAACTGAGAATTTTAAAATGAACCTATAATTCTATGGTGAACTAATTTTTTGACAAAGGTGTCAAGACAATTCAATGGGGAAAGAAGGGTCTTCAACAAATGGTGCTGGAAAAAATCGATATCCACATGCTAAAGAATAAAGTTGGACTCCTACTTCACACCATTTACAAAAATTAAGGCAAAATGGACCAAAGACCTAAATATAAGAGATAAAACTTTTGGAAGAAAACATAGGTATAAATCTTTGTGATCTTGCTTTAGGCAATGATTTCTTGAATATACACAAAAAATACAAGCAAGAAGAGTGCTTCAAAGAACATTATCAAAAGTGAAAAGATAATCCACAGAATGAGAGAAAGTATTTAAATATTTGCAAATCTCATATCTAGTAAGGTATTTGCTATGGCTTGAATGTGTCCCCCAAAGTTCATGTGTTAGAAACGTAATCCCCAACACAACAGGGTTGAGAGGTGAGACCTTTAAGAGGTGATTAAGTCACAAGGGCTTTACCCTCATGAATGGATTAATGCTGCTATTGTGGGAGTTGGCTAGTTGTTGCAGAAGTGGGTTCCTGATAAAGGATAAGTTTGGCCCCCATTCCCTCACTCTCTCCTTGCATGCTTTCCTGCCACGTGACACATTCTACCATGTTATGATGCAGCAAGAAAGTCCTTACAGATGTGGCCCCTTGGTCTTAGACTTCCCGGCCTCCAGAACTGCGACAAACTTCTTTTTCTTTATAAATTACCTAATCCATGGTATTCTGTTATAGTAATACAAAATGGACTAAGATGGTATTTGCCTATAGAACATATAAAGAACTCTTACAACTCAATAACAAAGAGATCCAATTGATCCCAATTAAAAATGGGAAAATAAATTGAAAAGACATTTTTTCCAAAGAAGATACACAAATAGCCAATAAGCGCATAAAAAGAGGGCCAACATCATTAATCATTAGGAAAATGCAAACCCAAACAACGAGATACCACTTCACAAAGATTAGGATGGCTATAATAAAAAAAAAAAAAAAAGACAATAACAAGTATCATTGAAGCTGTGAAGAGAGTGGAACCATCATAAATTTCTAGTGGGAATGTCATGGAAAACAGCCTAGTGGTACCTCAAAAAGTTAAATATAGAGTTACTGTATGACCCAGCAGTTCTATTCCTAGGTTTATACCTAAGAGAATTGAAAACATATGTTCACACAACTTGTACATAATATCCTTAACAGCACTATTCATAATTGCACAGAAGTGAAAACAACTCAAGTGCCCATCAACTGATGAAAGGATAAGTAAAATGCAGTGCATCTAAACCTGTGGTTCCCAACCCCGGGGCCACGGATTGGCAAATCTATAGGAACTGAAAACACATTAGTGGTTGCCTGGGGCTAGGTGGAAGGAGAAATGGAGAATGACTGCTAATGGGTCCGTGGTTTCTTTCAAGGGTGATGAAACTGTTCTGGAATTAGATAATGGTGATGGTTATACAACCTGGGGCATATGCTAAAACCAATGTATACTTTAAAAGGGTGAATTCTATAGTGTGCAAATAATATCTCAATTTGGAAAAAAAAAAAAAAGCCCCAACTACATATCATATTAATCTCTTGTGCCCTATTCTTCCTCATACCTGGAAATTATCTCAACTCACCACTGGTCATGGCATAGTCTGTTTCACTCTCAAAGTAAAGAAAGTATGAGAATTGCTTAACTCTTTCCTCTGCATACCTCATGAAGGTTACTCTTCTGATTTAATGTTGATTCTCCAAATCCCTTTTCTGACATTGGCGCCTAAAGTACTCCCCCTAAACTTTTATTCTGCTCTCAGAGGCATGAATTAAAAGAAAGTTGGGTTTTGAATTCAGAAAAATTCAAATCCTCATTCACCACTTTCTAGCTGTATGCGACTTTGGGGAAGTTACTTAACCATCTGCTGGTTTGTAAAATGGAGGTAATTCCTCTTTGAAGGTATAAGGATTCAATGAGATAATGTATGCAAAGTGCCTGGTCACAGCAACATTTCAATGTCAGGTCACTCCTCCTCACTGTTATATAAAATGGATGAAGCTGACAGTGGCCCCAGCCAGCCAGGTACTGTGCCCCAATCTGAAACTTTTCCTCAACCAGGATGGGAATCTCATATGATTTAGGGACATCTCAATATCACAAATGATAAAAAGGGGGCAAATGGTTGAGACATCTTTCATGTGTTTAATTGGGAACCTGATTTCCAACCTAATGTAATTCACAGGCTTATTATATCAGGCTCTGAACCTCTCTAGGCAGGGAGACGGCTGTTTGACAGGAGAATGAAAAGGCATGCTGCTCCAATTACCACAAATGGAAGGCATTACAAATAAACATATGTTTCCAGGGACTGAACTAGGGATCCTTTATGGGGAAGAGCGAGGAAGGCTGAGCCATGAGGCTGACTCTAATTTTTCACACAGGAGGTAAAATTACAATCTTGCCACTTCTACCTCTGATGGTGAGTTTAAATGGCAGAGATACCACTGAGTTTATTACAGTGTGAGACTTGCTGCCCATCAGCAGAGCTTCCCCCACTCCCTTACTCTTTTGTTTTATGCAAACATTACATATGTATCCAACACTCTAAGCCAATTAAGAAGAAGAAATTAGCGTAGACCCCAGGTCACCAAGACTTTCTCCAATCAGAATCACTTCTGAGTTTGTGAGCATTGCCATTGCCTTAGTTAACATCTAAATACTGCTGTGCGTACCAGGGCTCCTAAGTCTAGAGGAGTTCAAAATTCATTAGGCAGGGCTATTCCAAATGATATTTATAATTCTTCATTAGTCTCCACCACTATAACATTCAAGTCCCTTTACAAAGTGGCTGAGTGACCTCGTCTCCTTGCACTCCTTCCTCACTCTTCTCCTTTTCATCACACACAATATCCACACCAAAAACACAGTATTTCCAGAAAAGTAATGTCTTTTCATGCCTTCCTGCCTCATTCCTCTACCTGAGATGCCTCATTCCCCCAATCTCCTATTTCATCTACTTAAACTTCTACTCTTCTATTAAGTCCAGCTCAGATGCCTCCTCCTTTGTTAATCCTTCCCCAACCTTCTATACTAAGCAAATTAATTATAGCCCCCTGTATTCCCTCATGGTGCTCAAAGGGTAGCATAAAGGCCTTGGGTATATATAAAGAAAACATCAAGGGTAAAAACTTCTCTCATTTCAGTTTTGCCACTCATAATCTCTCATGAAGTTGATAGGACCCTTAGTAGAGATCATCTAGTATAGTAGATTTCAAGCATATATTTGTCATATAATTCTCTGCTTTACTAAAATCTCAAGAGGAAGCTCAACATTTATACAACAAATAAAACCAGAGCTATTCTGGTTGTAATAATATACAGAGAATCCAAAGTACTTCCCATTTGGCTCTTCACACAGTAGGCCCAGAGTACGGCCCGTGGAACCACTGACTCCAATCTAACACCCTCTTTTCATAAAATTAGAAAACCTGGGCCAAGAGAAGGGAAATGTGGTATTCAGGGTCATACAACAATTTAATAACAGGGCTAGGACCTACGTCTCCTGCCCTCTGAGCTCTTCGCATCACATGTCATTCCTGTCTTCCTATTCTTGGCAGGGGAAAAAAAACTACATGAAGAAAACTGTGAAAGAAATAAGAGGCTTGGTTAGTCTTAAAAATTCAATGGGAGCTTCTTCTTCCGTCAGCTTGCCAGCTGGAGCAGAGGATGTGCCAGCATAATATCTACCTTGAGACAATCTTAATGACTGGCTGCTAAGAGATTCAGTGGAGAGACGGAGAGGGCATGGGTGGGCGGAGGCGCCTGGTTGGGAGGCTGCTGTTTGCAGGGCCAGCTAAGCTCTCTGGGGGGGAATCACTTACAGGATGGGCTTTCACATTCAGAGTCATCAGGAAGAGCTCCCTCCTTCCATCCACCAAAACAAAACACAAAAAAATAAACACACATCTCACTGACAATTGCAGTTTCTATGTGATGTCACTAATTTAAACTGGATGGCAGTTTCAAGTTACCTGACTCACCTGCAGTCTCATTTTTCTGGCCTGTAAAATTAGCACAGTAACACTAACCTCACAATTTACATGAGTATTAACTTAATTAAATGAGACAATATAAGGAAAAGCACTTAGGCAGTATCTGGTATATAGCAGGAATTCAATAAACAGTAGTCCCTTTCTTCCTTTATTGTTAAGTACAGCCCTCTCTATTCAAGTTTCTTATAACATAAAAGCCTTTGAAATTTAAAATATTGACAATACCAAGTTGCTATGGACTGAACGTTTGTGTCTTTCTCAAATCCATATATTAAAGCCCTAATCCCCAAACTGTGATGATATTTGGAGAGGGGACTTTGGGAATTAGTTTAGATGCGGTCACGAGAGTCCCCATGATGGGACTGGTACCCTTATAAGAAGGTGAAGAGATCAGATCTCTCTCCCTCCACCATGTGAGGACACAGCAAGAAGTCACTGTCTACAAGCCATAAAAAGGGCCCTCACCAGAACCCGATCATACTGGCACCCTGAACTCAGACTTCTAGCCTTCAGAACTATGAGAAATAAATCTCTGCTTTTTAGGCCACCCAGTCTAATGTCTTTGTTATAGCAGCCCAAGCTGACTAAGACCCAGTGTTGGTGAGGAATTCTCATATACTGCTAGTGGGAGTGTAAACTGGCACAATCACTCTATAAAACTGTTTGGTAGTATCTACTAAAGCTGAAAATACATATGCCCCAGCAAATCCCATTCCCGGGTACATACCCAACAGAAATAAGAGCTTATATTCACCAAAAGACAAATGCAAGACTTGTTCACAACACCATTACTCATGACAGCCCCAAACTGGAAACAACTTGAGTATCCATCAACAGAATGGATAAATTGTGATTTATTCATATAATGCAATATAAATCAGCAAGGAAAAAGAATTAACTAATACTATACACAAGAAAACAAATGAATTTCATGAACATAATGGCAAACAAAAGAAGCCAGACCCAAAAGAATTTATACTGTGTGATCCCATTTACATAAGGCTCAAAGCAAGGCAAGATTAACATATGGTGAAGAAAAGTCAAAATAGTGTTTTCCTGTTGGAGGAAGAGAAGTAATGATTGAAAGGGTATTATGGAAGGTTAGCCAGTACTGGTAATGTTGTATATCTTGACTTGGGTCACACTCTAGACTTTGTAAAAACTCGTTGAGCTGTACACTTACTATATGTGCTTGCTTATGTATGTCAGTCTTATACTCCACGCTGTGAAAAGTTTACAGGGAAAACAAACCTCTGGGAGAGAGAACCTTCTGAGGGTCAGAATGCCCCAGAGCTCCTTTAGCCTAGGCCCACATGCCCTGACACCCTTGTATCCATTCCTTCTCCACTGCTGTGGTTCTATTTCAAGCTTCTAGTACCTCGAAGATAGACAACCAAAACCTGCTCCTAACTGGTGTCTGGAGCTGCATAAGTTCTTCCTCCTCCCCATTTTCTACACTGCCTCCAGATAAACCTTCCTAAGCACAGCACTGATCAAGCTACTGCCCTGATCAAAACCTTCACTACTTTCCACTGACTACAGGATAAAGTAAAAATCTCTGAGCTTTGCATTCCAGGTTCTCCTTATTGGATTCCAACCTACTATTCAAGGATCAAGTCATGATTCCACCTTATCTTGACCCACTACTTCAATCAAATAAAACACTAACCAGCTCTCAACATGGTCCACACTTTGCCTTCCTCTTTTCACTGTCCTCTAGAAAAAAGACATGGGCAGACAGAAGCTATTTGTTTGCTTATGTGATAAAAAACCTAACAAAGTCTATACACTTCCTAAAACTACTCTTCCAATCCTCCATCCTTCCTCACTATTTGCTTGGGGGAGAGGGAGAAATAAATAATACTTTAAAAACTTCAATTTCATCTTCAAATGATAAAGACTGGCTGTAAAATGTGAAGAATCAATCTAGCTCCTGGCAAATAATGAAAGTAATTTTACCCTTCTATTCCTTGGTTTTCTGCATGATGGTGACAATAACACTAATTTTTAAACTTATAAAGCACTCTAGAGTCTACAGAGCACTTCATAACCTACTTTATTTCAGTTAAGTCTCACAATAACTCTGAGAAATAGGCATTCTCATCTGCATTTATACAGGACACCAAGGTCCAGGTAAACCCTAAGATTACTTTCCAGTTCTCATGTTCCCGGGATTCTGGGAAAAACATGAAGTTTGTTTCTGATAGCTTCCTACTACTCTTGTGAGCATCTCTCTTGCCCGATTTCCACTCCTCCACTATCAGATGTGCATTCTATATTTCACCCTTCAGGGTGTTGCTCTCATGTTGTGGTTATAGTCAGCAGTTTGTCAACAGAGACCTCCTACAGGTAGTAATAATTTCCTAGAGGCTTCCAAGGTTAAAGAGTCTTTAAAAACCAAAAAATGAAACTTCAATGATGAAATTTTAGGCAACTTAAGAAAATGAGAAAGTGATGTTTGGAGAAGGAAACTATCCAGTGCCCCCAAGAACTTGATATTCCCTCTAAAATTTCTGGAGGGCATCAGCCAGGCTGATGAACACGGAGGAAAAGAATAAAACATGGCTTTTGTCCTGAGGCAACTCACAGCCTAGTATAGACCCCCACAGGTGTCAGTCCTACATATATCACTGACTTTAGCTTAAATAATCTGATTCTTGACTCCACAATCACAAATGTTTTTTGCCAAGTTGGAATAAATACCCAAGAAGGCATTATAGCCACTGCCATCCATTCCTCATCGTTGACAATAATGTCCATTCAAAATCAAACCATCAAGTAAACATCAAGTAAACTGCCAAAACCAAGAACTGACATTTCACATATTTTTATACAAATACTAGGAAAAATATACAACCCTACCTGTACTCACAGAAATACATTTTGAAATAGTTAAATACTGCTTTATGCCTATTAACACTTAAAAAGATAATACCATGTGCTAGAAAATGAGGTAAGAATGGCTGATGGACTGTAAATTGAAAAAACCTTTTATGGAATTTTTTTTTTTTTTTTTTTGAGACAGAGTCTCATTTTGTTGCCCAGGCTAGAGTGAGTGCCGTGGCGTCAGCCTAGCTCACAGCAACCTCAAACTCCTGGGCTCAAGCAATCCTACTGCCTCAGCCTCCCGAGTAGCTGGCACTACAGGCATTCGCCACCATGCCCGGCTAGTTTTTTCTATGTATATTAGTTGGCCAATTAATTTCTTTCTATTTATAGTAGAGACGGGGTCTCACTCTTGCTCAGGCTGGTTTCGAACTCTGACCTCGAGCAATCCTCCCGCCTCAGCCTCCCAGAGTGCTAGGATTATAGGCGTGAGCCACCGCGCCTGGCCTTATGGGATATTTTACAGATATTGCAATATAGTGATATTATCAAAAGCTACATATATCATAATAATCTTTGATTGAGTAGCTCTCCTGAAAACTGAGAATGCCTACGGTTGCACCACGTAATAATGGTGAAAAACTGGAAGTCAACATAGTTCTCTAATAGAAATGTAACTGAAGAAATCATGGTATATCAGCCAAGAAAAATACAATTAAGACTATGTAACAATATGTCAAAATTATTTATAAGTGGAAAAAAGATGACATTATAGCTAGATTACAATCCCAATTATGTAAAAATATGTTTGTATATAGATAAACATTGGATAGAATATGGAAAAATGTGAAAGCAGCCGCTGTATTGCTATGGTGAAATTATGAGAGAACATT
This sequence comes from Mirza zaza, assembly GCA_008750895.1. Classification (NCBI taxonomy): domain Eukaryota; kingdom Metazoa; phylum Chordata; class Mammalia; order Primates; family Cheirogaleidae; genus Mirza; species Mirza zaza. Next base: position 32,701 of record VSMD01138722.1, on the reverse strand, counting down.
TTCTATTTAAAACCTCCTTTAATCATGTTGATATAACAATAAATCACACTTCACTATGTTGCTTGTTCCATTGCCTGTCTGCCCCGTTAAACTATAAGCTTGTGAAGACAGGACAATGTGTCTTGTGCTCAGCATCACAGCACCAGTGCCTATTGCATAGTTCATGAAAGAATGAATGAAATACATGGGAAACCTCAAAATAAAAACCCCCGAGAAGGGGAGAGGGGGCGGATCATTAAATGCAAGCAAAAGGCTTATCTCTGTGTGCCTGTTTCTAATCTCTCACTATGGGAAAACCCAAATCAGCCCGTTGAAGAATCTCTGGAGAATCTTCCTTCCTTCAAAGCTGTTGACCAAATCTGTGCTCCTAAAGGGCCTGGGGGAAAGCACAGGGTCGGGGAAGTGGCCATAGCAGTCGGGAACTCCCAAGATTTTCAGGGAACACTCCAAGTTAGAAGAAACAGGAGTTTTACATCCTTTCCCTACTCTAAAACTTACTGCTCTTTGACTCCCAGAACCTTCATATGACCATGGCTGGAATTAACTGGGAGGACAGAAGGCAGGAAGGTGTAGCAAGAGGAACTATATGAGAAAACAAAAAAAGAGGAGAGGAAAAAAACAGATCAGCAGAGAACAGTCTCTTTAGTAGGAATTTAAGTCTGATGCCACCATGATCTCTGGCTGAGAAATAAATTTACAGGTACAAAGAAAAATAAGCTTCAAGAGAATTGAGCTCTGGAGTGAAAAACCTCTTTCTTGATGATTTAAAACCAGTCTGAAATATACCAGAGGCACCAGAAGGATTCTAAGTCATAGAAGTATTATAAGCATTAACAAAAACACACAAGGAAAGGAGACAATCTTTAAGTTATTTTTCAACCAACCTACGCAACACCTGTCATAAACCATACAGGCTCTTTCTAGCTTAAGCAATTTTTTTTTATCTATCCCTGGTGCTTCTAAGCAAAAGTATCATCAATTGACTAATGCAGAGCTCAGAAAGGAGTTCACCTGAACAGAGAAAAGGGGCAGTGAGTAAAGAGAAAAGGATACAGAGGAAGAAGAGTCTTGACTTTAGACACAGCTTTACCTATTGCAATTTTAAGCAAATCAGTCTCTGAGCCTTGGTTTCCTAATCTAACCTGGAAAGTATACCAATTTACCTCATAAGATCAAGGTGACAATTAGATGATATATACGAGTCAAAGTATTTAATAAATTGTAGTTTTACTTAAATATATGAGCTTATTATAGAATCACAAATGCTACAATTTCCTTCCAAGGGTCACACTGAGTGCATTTTTTCAACCAAACCTGATTGCGTAAGTCATCAGGAGGCTCCAGGAAAATTAGTCTCATCCCACTTTGCCAAGTCAACTGATAGTTTATTCTTTCAAAGAGTAGACTTTTTGTGTGGGTAGGTTGCAATAAAGAATGATTCTCCTTTTCCCCTAATCTTAGGGCTGAAATTCCACCATTCATGACTTAGTATTGAGTTTTTCTATTTTCCAGCTCCTCATATAAAAATGCAAAAACCTGAAAAAAGAGAAGCAATAATCGTTAACAACTCATAGTTCAGCTAAGACTAACTCAGCCTGCAGAAAACTCAGGGCTAGGAAATAAGGATGACAACAACAATTTTCCCCACGTGTTCCAAGAACCTGCTGAATTCGAGTTTCAGTCTCATAGTCTCCACCAAATTTTCCCCCAAATTCCCACATTTCAGCATCCAAAAACTTCGCAGGCTATTTCTTGCACTGGAAAATAAGACGTCATGTCCCATTTCTGTTTCAGAAAATATGTTCACCTCTGGAATAGGTCCTAGGTCATAAGACTTATGTCCATGGCCAGAGAATAAGAGGCATCAGCAGGGAAAGAAAGCACAGAGCAGTAAGAAAACAAAATTCACTACCTCCCCAGCCCCCACACTAGGAAAAAACTATCTCCTCCCCTAAATTCTGACTTCTAATTACTAGAAATACTACCCATGATAATACTTAAAAGGAAACTAAATGGGGAATTCTCCCTCACATCTACTCTTGTATCTACTCCCACCTGTTGCTACAGTTGCAGCCCACACATCCTGAAATCTGTTGAGTGTATACAGTTTGCAACGTCCTTCTATAGACACCCTCCCATGAAGAAAGCAGGGCGAGTGCTATTACTACAAGTTTAAGGATGAGGAAACTGAGCATCAGGGAAGAGGAACAACAATTTGCTAGGGCCTAAATTAAACCAATCTCAACCTTCCCATCACTGCCTTCCATGGCACTCTTCACTGGCTTTTTGTGTCAGAACCTAGCAGTTTCTACCAAAGAATCCCAAGCTAGCACCAAAGGAAAGTCACTACACTAAATGCCCTTGGAAAACAAAGAAGTCTGCTAAATGGCTAAAAGAATTGATATTTTTACCCACAAGTTTCTAACTGAATTAGCTAACCACCTAGCTCTATGCACCCTGGAAACCTGTAGAAATACACACAGGATCCAAAGTCACTCTACTTATCTGAACTTCTCTCCCTCTTTTCCCTGCCCTGAAACCTTTATGCCAACTGGCCTAAATCTGCTCTATATCATCTTCCTCATTACTGTTATGCTTTTGCTCTTTCTCTTCCTTTTAATCGAAATACCTCTCTCCCTCTGACTAATCTAAATTCCATTCGTCCTTCAAAGTCCAACTCAGATCTAATCCTTTTGTGAAACATTTATTTTCTGACTTCTCCAATCCATAGAACCCACAAACCTGGGTTCTAGTCCTGACTCTATCACTTCCTGGCTACTTGAGCTTGGGAAATCATCTTAACCTCCTCCGATCTTAATTCCTTCATATGTAAAATGAGAGTAATATTAATTACTGCACCACAGATACTACTGCGTGGAGGATTAAATGAGACATGTATGTGATAATGCTCAAAGTATAAAGTCTTCACAAATAAACCAGCTCAAAAACAACTTCTGCAGAGATTGTTTCAAAACACTGGCAATCAGTGTTTTCTAAACTATAAGCAGAAAACTACTCCAACCAAAATGAAGGAATATTCATCTGGGTCTGTTCTATTCTTCGAAATTATTCTTTAGTGTCATGAAAACCTGTCCACAAATTATTTTACTTGACTTGAAGGCGCCTATAAATACTTATGTGGTAAGCTGTTGTCTTAAAGCTGCTATGAAAATCTGCTTGTCACAGCAAAACATTTATTGAACATCTCTCATATGCCAGTCATGCTGTTAGACATTTTCAAAGTTTATTTTAGCTGATTCTCATAAGCACCCTTTGGGGTATATTATGTCTCATCATTACAGATGAAGAAATTAAAGCTCAGGGAGAATAAGAAATTGCTCAAGGTCAAACATGTATCTGTGTCACTGAGGAAAAGAAACACCAGAGTATTTAGTGGCAAGGAGAAATGTAGACATTGTTATCTAGTGTTTACAGAGCATGGGGCTTAGGAGCATGGACTCTAGAGCTGGACTCCCCAGGTGCAAATTCTGGATTCGCTGTGAGCTTTAGGTTACTCATTTGTAAAACGAGGTTAATAACAGCCACCTATTTCATAACCTAGTAAATGAGTTAATACATCTACTTAGAACAGTGCCTGCCTGTCATGTAGCATATGCTCAATACATTACCATTTCTCCCACTCTGCTTATCCAAACTTCTCTCCCTCTTTTCCCTGTACTGAAACCTTTATGCCAACTAGCCGAAAGCTGCTCTATACACATTATTCATTACTGTTATTATGCTTTTGCTCTCTCATCCTTTTAACTGAAATGACTCCTTCTTCACTAATCTAAATCCCACTCATCCTTCAAAGCCCAGCTCAGATCAGCACCTTTTGTGAAACGTTTTCTTACTTCTGTAGTCCACGGTGGTTTTTTTCCTTCTCTGAACAACTCTTTATACTGTCAAACAATCCAACCTTTAGAAACTCGATTTCTAGAAATCACTTGATTTTATAAGGGCCTCTGAAGATAGATGATTAGTCTATATGCCCAATTTCTGAAATAGAAGTTGAGGCTTAAAGAGTTAAATTGTATATAGTGACACAAAAAGTTAATTGGCAGAGTACAGACTTGAATCCAGATGTTTTAAGTGTTGTAATGCTCTTTCCACTATCCTAATTTTGTCTTCCTTGAGAGTCTTGTATGAGTTCTCAAAACCGAAAGCATATATTCTATAATTATCTGATTCCAAGTATTTCATTGGTTTCGTAGCCTTCGTGGCAACTGACACAATATAGTTATTAGCTGTTTGCTGACTGGTTAGTTCATCAATCTTTCCTTGGTGCCCTTTTATCCAACAGTCAAAATGTTACACATAGGACTCCGACGAACTTAAATTCTTACCATCAGCTATTCATCAGGGGAGATAGGGACAGAAGAGGGAAATATATTCATGTGTATCCCTACAGCTGCATTGCAAAGTCCAACAAAGAAGAGACTCCATCTATATCACTGGAACCTATAAGTGTAAAAGAAACATAGTTTTCAGCTATGTTATCATTACTAACATTGGAGCCCTCCAAGGAGTCAAGTCTATGATCAAGAAAGGGGATCTCAATTTCCTTCTACAAAGCCCAAGCCTCTTTGTGCATGATCAAAACAGGCTGAGATTATTATACAAAATTGTTAGTCAATTGAACAAAGAAATAGATAAGAGGTACATATCCTGGAAAAGGGATTATAGTTGTGCTTGGGAGGACCAGAATGGAAGAATTATCCTACATAAGAAGAAAAAAAAGGAAAAGACCCTAAAACTTGAGAAAGGCTCAAGTAAACAGACAGCTTGGTGGCTAGGCAGAGGAGAAGCAGCAAAGAATACAACAGCTGTTCTTCAGAAAAAGCAAGCAAGCATCAGGTGTTTATGCACATCAGAGAAGGGTGAATTAGAGAGAGGCAGAGCAGGTACACCATCCGCTTCACACTAGGAAGGATGTAGGAAATTCTAATCTAGTAACAATGATTAATGCTTTTATAGCACTTTATTAAAAGATTTTTATATTTATACCACCCCTTATTGACTAGTCACTTTGGTTAATGCAGCTGTCATTTGCTTGTATTTACAGGAAATTAAAGAGTTGTTTTTGTTCATCTTTGGTACTTCCACAATTTTTTTTTTATGCGTCACTGATTAGTTCAACAAATGACTACTAAAAACTTTCTTTGTCCTACCAAATGCTGGGGGTATTGGAGTAAAAGTTACAGTTATTTCCCTCAAGAAGATCTCAGTGTTGTTGAAGGAGGGATTATGGGGAAGAAAGACAAATGAAACCTGACTACAATATAGTGGGTTAAGCAAGTGTATTAAGAGAAACCTTTCTCTATGGGAGATAAGCAAGTGTATCTCTCATATGAGAGATAAGTGTATTATGGTTTCTAACATAAATTGAAAGAATTTAAGAAAGGATTAAGTCTCATCCTGATACTAGAAGAATCAACAACTAAGTTGAGTCTTGAAGATTATCTGGAATTATCCAGGGAAAGACAAAAGAGAAGAAAAGCCTTTATTTATACTAAGAGTCATAAAAATAAAGACATGGGACAGGGCACACTCAGTTAGCTCTAAGTAGCCTGTCATGGCTATATCAGAGTGGGTGGGGAATTAGAGAAAGGCAAGACTGCAGCAGTAAACAGAGTCAGATCATGAACTCCTGTGGTGTGCTTTCAAAATTTTTCGGTCACAATGATGTTTTGGCTCTCCAAAACTCTATTCTATTGCTATACTATTTACAATGATTAAAGCTGTTTTCTTTTCAAGAAAACAAATATATTGTTTGTGATCATTTTGAAAAACGCTTGGAGATCAGCAAGTTTAAATTATTCCCACATTCTCATTTTTCAGCTGAGAAAAAAGAAAGCCCAGAAAAGCTATGTGGAAAAAGGCACACAAAACGTTGATATAGGCAAAGCAATGACCCAAAGGAACTTTTTCACCTAAGAGAAAGAAACAAGAAGCTTGGGTGGTCCAAACTGGGAGTATTACATGGAGGGAAAAGTTCTCTGGATCTGGCAAGAAGACAGGATTAACTTCAGAAAAATGGCTTCTTGAGAGCCAAGTGTCAATACACAATTGGTCAAAGCAACTCTGTCATCAACTTGATTCTAGCTGCCTTTGCTCTGCCCAGCGGACCAGATAATATTTCCCAGTATTAGGGGCTGCTATGTACCTCTCTCATTCAGAGCTAAATCTCTAAAGATTTATGATTTGGAGTGGTTGAAAATTAGTAAGTTAATTTATATTTCACAGATCATAAAAGTGAATGCATTCTAATGCTTTTATTTGAAGAGAGTAAGGATGACTTCCAATATAACAACATATATTTCTAATCCTAGGATACCTCCCTCTGTCCATTATTCACTTTTATCCCTATTCTCATTCTCTGTCTCTGCACAACTCCATGTGACAAAGATCTACAGACCTCAAACTATGTGTGTGGTAGTCTGCTGGATGCTATGGATGCAAAAATGACTAAAACACTAACCCTGACCTCAAAGAACTCACTATCTAGTGGGAAAGGCAGACACATAGATCACTGCACCGAGTCCAGTGATAAAGACAGCCACAGGATTAAAAGAGGGCCTGGAAGAGGCATAGAGCCCAATGCAATACAGGGAGTTAGAGAACGATTTCTGGAAAAGGAAATATTCACTTCAGTCTCAAAAGATGAATATGAGTATAGTCAAGAAAAGGAAGGAAACAGGAGGAAAGGCAATTGCAGTAATAGTAATAGAATAAGCAAAGACAAAGAGGAAGAATGCCATCCTGTGTGTACAGAACCACAAATAGTTCAGTGTTACTGGAATATAAAGTCAGGGAGGGAAACTGATGGAAGAAGCTGGGGAAGAAAGCAGGACTCAAATCACAGGAGGGCCATAAACTACACCTGTAGGACATAGGACCCATTGAAAAGCTTTACAAAGGAGTAAAAATATCAAATTTGCACTTTAAATCGTTCATTCAGGCTATTAAGTGGAAATGATGAAGAGACTTGCAGAAGTTCTGGGTGAAAGTTAATGAGAACTTAAAATAGGCAACCTTTGGTGTCCCCAATTGAGACAGAGAATATAAGAAGAGCTGGAGTAGGCAGGAAAAGTAAGGATTTCAATACTGGGTCAAATGACCTTGAGTTACTCTAACCACCCAGATGGAGATGTCTGGCAGGCAGCTAAACATATGTCTGAAGATCAAGACAAATTTCTGCACTGCAGGTAAAGATTTGGGAACTGACTGCATTTAGGAGGTAACTGACATCTTGAGAGTAGAGGCACCAGGGAGAGTATATAGAGTAAAAAAAGAAGTGGGGAGGAAATGGGGCCCTGAGGAACATCTCTGTTTGATCATGTGGGCAAAGGAGAGAACAAGAAGAGAAGGAACTTGAAAAAGACAAGTATGAAAATAAAGAATGCAGTGTTCAGAAGCCAAGAGACTTCCAAGATAACAACAGTTAACAGAAAAACCATGTCAAATACATCAGTGAAGGCATAGATTGACACCTTCCTCTGGATTTAGCAATCAGGTTCCCAAGCAAGAATAAAAATTTCAGTACTATGAGAGAAGGCAGAAGCCCAATGTCAGCGGAGAAGGGAAAACATCAGATAAGTAGAGACAAGAGTGAGATTTCTTTCTCATGTTAGGAAATGTGATTAAGAAAGTGAGGAACAGTTTTTCATTTGTTCCTTTATTTACAAGGATGGAGCAACCGATAGAAGCAATCAGTAGAAAAATGAGAGCATAAACATAAGGAAAAAGAGGGATGGAATCTAGAGCAAGGTCATGCAGAAGGAGAGATGAGTCTTTTTTTTAACAATGGGCAATACCCTCATCTTCTGAGAATGGAGTAAAGAAAATAAATGTTAAGAGAGAAACAGAATAAGAGTATTCCAAACAAAGGCAACCGTGCTATGACAGCACAGAATTTTGAAAGTCCAGTATGAGTGCAGGCAAAGGGTCATCCAGAGTACAGCAAAAGCTTGAGGAAGCAGGGAGAGATGAGTCTGAAAAGATAAGCTGGAGCCAGGTTGTGAACAAGCAGAAAGAGCAACAGCATATTAGAGAAGAATATTAAGAAGAAAATTAACTTAGTAAAATCTGTGGATGCTTTCATTTTGTTTTCTTTAAAAATACTCTGAAAGTAAAGTTCTAGGTTTGGATTGGATAGAAAAAAGAATACGGGCACCAGCTTTGAAAGACATTCTGTATATTTCTCTCTTCTTTCATTTCCCTTTGTAGCTACCTATTTTTTTTTTAATTTTTTATTTCTTTTTTTTTTCCATATTCAGTTGGCCAATTAACTTTTTTTTCATTTTTAGTAGAGACGGGGTCTCACTCTTGCTCAGGCTGGTCTTGAACTCCTGAACTCCAACCATCCACCCGCCTCGGCCTCCCAGAGAGCTAGGATTACAGGCTTGAGCCGCTGCGCCCAGCCTGTAGCCACCCTTTCACAAGTAAAAATAGTAGAGCTATTTTAGAATTCATTTATTAAACAAAATAAAGATTTATGTGGTCTTGCTCCTAATTATGAACAATAGCTGAGTTAAATGGCTATTGTTTCTCTCATAAAAACTATATGACACTGCCTTTTAAAAAATATAAAAGAAAGCTTTTGATGATACTGTGTTTGAGCGAGTGGCTCTCAATTCAAATTTTTTTAAAAAAGAATCTCTATTCCAGAAGTGTGCAAAATAAACAATCACCTGCACAAAGAAATTTGGGGAACTCAAAAAACAGGACCTAGGTAGGTCAGGTACGTGCAGGTGGAAACACAGAAGGGAGCAACCGTAACTACTAGCATGGCTCTTTAGCTTTTACAAAGTGCTTTTTCAGTGCCTTATTTAATTCTCTTAACAGTATTATGAAGATTTACATATTGTTATCTCCACTTTACAGATAAGGAGGCTAATTTTTATCTGTGTTGTTCCAGAACCTAGAACAGTGCCTGGCATACAGTAGGTGCCCAATGAAAATTTGTCAAATGGGGGAGGGAGGAGGCTCAGAGAGATCATGTAACACTGAGATCATAAAGTTAGTAGCAGAGCCAGATCTCCATCCTGTATCTTCACATTATTTCATGCTGCTGAAAAGAGGTGAAAAGGGTACGATGACAATATAATCTTCATCTACTTTACAATTTTATATGAATTGGTTAAAATTTCAGAAATGTAGGCTGTCAAGTGACAAACACCAAGGCCTGTATACATCCTCCTGTTCTCAGTCATGCTCATGTGTCCTTAGAGTTCAGGGACCTGTCGTATTTGCTTTATTCTCTTCATAGCTCACTTGCCCTATTCTAAGCTACTTCTTGCTGCTGTACTGAAGCAGTGTCTGCAGAACAGAAGGGCCTTCTAGATCATTCTCTCCTTTTTCTAAACAGATATTACAGCCTTCTGATATCCAAATGCATCATGTGGGAGGTTAACACAAAGGATGGCAATGCTACCCAATGGGCATACAGAAGGTATCACAAGATTTAGATGAGCACACATAGTGGGAGTGCCATAAAAACCAGGATACAACTCTCCATCTTCAGGCCACTGCATTTAACCATGACTTCATTCCATGCAGTGGTTAAAATCCTGAAAAAGTTGTATATACCAAGTTTTTGTAAACTGACTAATTTCAAAAGCAGTAGGGCACCTACTATTTAAAGAAATCATGTGGTAAGTACTTTTGTAAGAGAAACATCTTTTATAAGAAAAAATTATCACCCAATTTTTCTGCTGGAAAATTTAGGGGTTTTTTTGCAGATCAATCAGTCTGCGTTCAGATCCACATACTTTAGCTTAAAGTTATATAATCTTGGGCAAGTGACAACTTTTCTGAGTCTGTTTATTTATAAGTAGATATTCCACCTACTGCTCAGGATCATTGTGAAGATAAAATGAGACAAGGGGTATGAATACGTTGTGAAAATTATACAGCATATAGTACACATAGCAGCAATCAAGAAAAAAATGCCATTTGCCAATAATTCAACATATGTTTATCAAAGTTCTTAGGTCTCTTAGAGAGAGAAGAATTTAACTCCAAGTTCCCAATTACCATCATTGATGAGGAAACACACACAGTAGGCATTACAGGATTAGCCTGTTTTCTCAGGATACCCCATGGTAGCAAAACTGTAAGGAGGAGATATGAATAGAGAATGTTCAAAGGTGAGCTTTTCATCCAGGAAATGTTTAGTCATTTATTGACATGTCTCCTCTTCCAAAGATTTATAAGAATCACTTTACAGAGAAAAATTATAGAGCTAAAGCTTTTGAAAGAAAATGGCACACAAACTGTACCATGGAAATAACATAGTGCTGCAAAAGGTCTTAGAGAATTTGTTTCAATTCTCTCATTTGATGGATTTTAGAGAATCAAAGTCCAAAGATGCAAAGTAGTTTACCTCAGGTTACCTGGTGGCGCATTTTTATGGAACATTTCTAACCACAATGTCTTCATTCCTCAGGATAGACCATCTCTGTGTCCCATAGCATCCTATGCACACAAATTACCATGCTATATTAAAATCCTGTTTAAATGTCTATCCTCTCTCATTGTACTCAAAGATCCCAATAAACAAGGCCTGTGCTCTACTCATCCTTATATCCCCAGCTCTTGACTTGTGTTAGATGCTCAACTGCACTGAATCATATCCCAGTTAAAACTGTTTTGTAAATTTGAAGGGAAAGCGTGAACTTCTGGAAAACTTCCTATTTAGGCCTCCTTTCCTTTTTGTTTAGAAAGATATTATAAAGGCTAGTGTTACTATAGATCTGCACTTGAGTACAGAAAGACACTAAGCAATCTTAGGTAGACAAGGATACTCTTACCAGGTAAAAATGAGTTCCTGATAGAAAAGTCAGCATTAAAGCACAAGTCCTACTAACTTTATTAGATTTTTGGATTTTTATAACTAGGTCTCCAAGAATCTTCAACCATTTTAGAATGGCCTATGGTAAAACAACAATAACACAAATAAGAAACAGTATAATTGCTGGTGTGGCTAATAGCGTGGTGTGCTCTCATGGTTCTTTTTAAGCACTTACTAACAGCTCCAAGATGAGTCTTTAAAAGAAGCAGACACAGACAGTATTTTTAAGGAGAAAAAGGAGTGCATTTGAGGAATCTTCTCAAAGAGTGACTTAGGAGTAGAAAGAAACTTGAGTTTGAGGCAGAAGATATGAATTCTGGTCCCCATTCCTTCACTAACTTCTTTGACCTTGGGCAAATCATTCCATTTCTCTGGACTAGATGATCATTCAGGTTCCTTCAGGTTTAAATGCTGTAATTGTAAGATCAAAAGTCCCCACCAGTCCTTGAGAGAGTAAGGGAGGGAAAAAGATAACTCAGGAAGGTAGAAAGAAAGTAAACATGGAGGGATAGTGTGGTACAGTGAAAAACAATAAAAAGCTTGGTAGAGAGATTGAAGTCCTAGATTCTAATTCTGCTTCTGCTGTTAACTAATTGAGTAACCTTGATCAAGTCACTTCAGATCAAGATTTCCCCATTTATAAAGTAACCCAGATGATCTTTCAGCTCTAATATCCTAAAAGTATCAGCTACTGCTGCTATGAAAAATGAAATTCTATGGAATCAGTGTATTAGTCATAAATAGGACACACAGATAAAATATTTAGCAGAGAGAAACCATAAATCTCATTTGAGCTTTCTGCCAAGCTCCAATCCAAATATTTTTCTAGAGCCATTCACTAGCACTGGTCCAATCAGACTACCGTATTTTGAATTCACCTATTCTTAATGAAATGCCCAAAGGCTGGCCAGAAAAGAATGGAAACAGGTGCTGCCTGGATAATACATCAATCCAGTCTCTTTGTTGTCTCCTTCTTTTTACCACTGTACTTTCCTTATGCTCCCCACTGTCTGACTAAGCCAAATCTCTCTCTTTTGATTCAAATTCTTCAAAGTTCAGTTCAAATCTCACTTCTTCCACGAAGCCTTCCATTCCCACTCTAGCCCACATCCATCTCTCACTCTTTTATTTATTTATTTTTGTTTATTTTTTATTTTTTGAGACAGAGCTTCACTCTGTTGCCCAGGCTAGACTGCTGTGGCATCAGCCTAGCTCACAGCAACCTCAAACTCCTGGGCTCAAGGGATCCTCCTGCCTCAGCCTCCCAAGTAGCTGGGACTACAGGCATGCGCCACCATGCCCGGCTAATTTTTTCTATACATTGTTAGTTGGCCGAATAATTTCTTTCTATTTTTAGTAGAGACAGGGTCTCACTTTTGCTCAGGCTGATTTCGAACTCCTGACTTTGAGCGATCCTCCTGCCTCAGCCTCCCAGAGTGTTAGGATTACAGGCATGAGACACCACATCCGGCCTCTCTCATTCTTTAAACTTCTATAGTACTACATTGCTACTGTAAAGAGTAAATTAGATTTGTAAAGAGCTTAGTATAACATCTGGCATATAGTTTAATAAATGATGGTTGCTGGTGTTATTGCCACACCTTTAGCACTAACTAACATATCCTTTAGTTCAGTGCCTCTACATTTTAATGTGATTCTGAATCACCCGGGGCTCTTGTTCAAATGCAAATTTTGATTCAGTAGGTGTGAGGTGGGACCTGAGATTATGTAATTCAAAAAGCTCCTGGTTGATGCCAATGCTGTTGATCCAAGGGCCATACTTTGATCAACAAAGGGTAGTTTTAGTAAATTTTTTAAAAATGTATTTATCTTATTAACCTAGCTGGACAGTAAGCTTTTGGAAGGCAGATACTATGTTTCATTTTTCTTAGCAAATATTCCCTATACAGAGAAGGTGTTCAATAAACATCTGCTGATCTGCAATCTCTAGATAATCAAGAGTGCCTGTGCCGTAATGAATCAAATACTCAGACAGACCAGGATGAAAAGATCATTTGATCACTCTAGTCAGAATCACTGGAACGGGAGGCAGAGGAGAATCTGAGAGAAAACTTACCTCTTCATCAGTAAGAATATAATACACAGAAGAAACAACATACACAAATGGATGCCTATTCCTTGTGTAAGCAAAAGGATCATTAAAGTGCAATTTTAATTGCACTTCAAATTTAGATATGAACCTTAAAAGAGAACATGCATTTTCTATCAATGTAAAAAAAAAAGCCACTAATAATGAGCTTGATTTCATATTTTTAGTGGCACAGATATATTTTTCAGTGATCTTTTAACGTGCAATTAATCTCAGGCCAGCAATGAACACATTTCCAACAAAAGGGAGAGAGAGACAAATATCCTGCAATTTTCCCATCAACCTGTGCAATGGTAAGGTCTCCAAATTCCATTGCCCACAACTACAAAGATAGAAAGTCAAAGGAATCTGGTATGTATTAAGTATGCTCTGAGAGGCTGTCTATTTTAAGCCCTTCTTTTAAATCTCCAATTATTTAAATGCTTGTTAAAACCCTTTTTATTATAGCATTCTATAATTCAGATGAGACCAATATTCTTCAGTTCTATTGGGAGACTACACTCTGACTTCCTATGTAAGCACCACAAAAATAACATAGGGCATATATGACACCTGCTCACTGAATACTATCTAGGTAGCTTAAACTGTGAGGAGATAAATTTACTAAAAATCAGCCTTTAAAACAAAAAAAACACGTTTGTAAGTTACTGTGCTTGTCATAAGCAGGCACCTGCTCCATAACTCACAGAGACTTTTCAATAAAACTTCTCATCAATATTTAACTGAGATGTTTTTGACAAATTTAGACCCAAGTTAGAAGAAGACAAACTGTAATTCTGGGAACTGCTATTAAGCACAGTAACAGAAACACTGAACTGCTGTCAAGCGCAAAACTCAAACTGAGTTTATGAGTTTTAATAAATCAATGTTATTACTTCAGAGAAAATAGGAAAACAGTTGGGAGTCAGCCCATAGGAAAGTGCTTTTATTACTTCTAGCAGAAGTCTAGTCTCCAGGGCAAGGCAAATACTCTGGTTTATGCCAGGCAGTCCTCCTAGAGAATACTACTATCCAAGGAGACTTTCAAATCTCAAGCCACTGAAGCATCTATAATTCAACACAAATCTGCAGCAGCCTCATCATACCCGTATGAATGAGTATCTACCTACATAGGGGTACCTAACTGGTAACTGGACCCCAAACAAGTGCATTCAATAGGATGAGAGATCAGTATAAGGTGCAGGAAGGTCAGATTCTTGCATAGAAAAATGGAGCATCAATGTCATTCTCGTTTCTCCCCCTCTTTTTCGTGGCCGTTATTCAAGACTCATCATTTGTGAAGCTTCCTCCAATAACTCTGGGTCTCACTAATCACTCCATTTGTTGAATGCCTGAAACACTCTCAAACAATAATTCTAGATTCCTTTGCTTTAACTGTTTCATGTATCCATTTTGCCTCCCAAATTTGAGTGTAAGTTCTTCAATAGGCCTCCACACTGCCTAGCCCCTAGAGGGAGCTTATTATTAATATTGCTAATAATATAGTGACAGTGAGGCAACATAACATAGTGGAGTGGCAATAGTGGAGTCAAATAGGCCTAAGTTCAAATCCTGGTTCTACCATTTGCTGGCTGTATGACTGTAAAGACATTACTTACCTTTTCTAAGCCTCAGTTTCACAGTGAGAATTCAATGAGATATATCGAGAGCACCTAGAACAGGGTTTGGCATATAACAGATGCTCAAGCTTCCACAGAAGCTTAGTTACCTTCCCTCCCCCCTGAATAAGCACTTGTTGATCTGAACTGAGTCACAGTAATTCTCCTAGGTGGCCTGCCAATGGCACTATCATATTCACATATACTTTCTCCATTACCCTCTTGCATGTGCCTCTGTCATTTCCTGGCAAAAGTCCCTTCAGATTTTCTACTCTAGTGTCTTGAACAGAAAAAGCCAACCACACAAGTCACCCAAAGGACTATTCAGAATGGTGACATTAGCAGCCAGCAGGAGGGGATCCTCACATCTACATCTCACTTTCACCACACCCACACCAGCACTGTCTCCCTCCCTCAGGGTCTCCCAACCAGAGACAGAGAGAGAGAAGAGAGAAAAGAGAGACAGAGAGAAACAGCCAAATGAGGAAATGGACATAAACAGCTCTGCGTCTCTCTGGGCCTCCCTCTGGGAGGAGCACTCCGGTCCATTCTCCAACCTCAACCCTGTGAAAAAAAAATAATACAAACAACAAGCAAGAACCCCTCCTCATATTTCTGAAGAAAAAGTATCCCAGATTCCTGGCCTCTTCGTTTCTGCAAGCCCTTCTCCTGTCATTTCCACCATCCCACCAGCCCCTAGGTCAACTTCCTGCCACACAAAACAGAACCTCTTTCATGCTTTTCCCAACTAGCAATAACGTTTTCCCCCAGCCTTTGCAATTCTAAGTTGGAAAAATGCTACATATCCCTTAAAAAAAAGGAAAGAAAAAAAATTCTTGAAGTTTCCCCCCTACTGCAGGAAGGCATATCTCGTTTTATTTGTGCCGGTTTAATGATCCAGAATATTTTCCCTAGGTCTTCATCTTTTAGCTGGAAAAGGCCACCATCACTTCCATACCCCCCATCTAAAAACATGTAAAATCCACAAATCCCCTCCCTGCTGCAAAAAATACAACAATTTTATTATTAAGGGGACTTCAGCCACGCTCCGAGGGAACAAACCTGTGTACACCTGGGCTACCGCATCTGTGATTTGTCAACCTGATGTCAATACTTGATACCAGCCTTCATGGGTCCAGGTTAAAAAAAACCACTATCACCCTCTCCACCCAAAATACCAACTTCCATTCCAAATCCACTTAGTGCCTCAGGAAGTAGAGCCGTCTTTATTGGTCCTAAATGTCCCTTTAGTTCTCTGGGACTATTTTCCCCTCTGCTTTTAAGTGACTAAGCTGACAAGTCTGTCCTCTTCTTCCCCTTCTTCAAAAACACTATTTCTTAAGGCCCTTTCCTGTTGCATAAAGTTGCTCCTTCTTTTATGTGTCTTGGGGGATTTGAGGCCATTGAGGAAGTATTTTACTCCAGGATTCACCTTTCCGATCTGACGGATGCCCTCCCTCGCCTCCCCCCGCTCGACCCCATCCCCCGCTTTGGGGCGCGCGGACCCTCCTTTCCATTGGCTGCGCGTTTCCTCGGCGACCCGGACCACGCTCCGCTGCGCCCCGCCCGCGGCAGGCCCCGGAGCCCCGGCGGCGGCGCCGGGCACCTACCAGTCGGTGTGCGGTTCGTCGACCACCAGCAGCACCTTGGCCTTCCTGGCGGCGGCGGGCGCGGGCGCGGGCGCGTCCACCAGGCCCGCCGAGGCGGCCGTCTGCTTCACGGCTTGGGACAGCGAGCTGAAGAAGCTGCTGCCCACCGACGGCGCGGGCTGCGGCGCGGGCGCCTGGGCGGGCGGCGGCCTCCGCTCGGGGCCCGGCGAGGCGGCCGGGGGCGCGGACGAGGCCGAGGCCGAGGCTGCGCCCGGGCCGGGGGGCGGCGGCGGCGGCGGCTGCTGGGGCTCGGGCCGCTGCAGGTCGGTCATGTAGCCATTGGGCAGGTTGGCTATGAAGCTGCTGTCCGACAGCCGGCGCCGCAGGAAGTTCATCATCTGGCTCGAGGGCTGGGGCGCTCGGGGCGGCGGGCGGCGGGCGGGCTGAGGCGCCGGCTGCGGGCCGAGGCTCGGGGCGCGGCGCGCGAGCCCAGCAGACAGCCGCCGCGGACTGGGCCGAGAGCACCGGCGCGAGGCTGGGCGCGAGCGGCGGGCGGGGCCGGGGGCGGGGCCGGGGCTCGCCCCGCCCCGAGCCGCAGAGCTGGCGCCGCGCGCCTCGCCGCCCGCCGCTCGGGCCTCGGGGGTGGGCGAGCCCGGCCTCCCGCGACGCGAGCGTGACTGTGTGGGGCGGCGTGGGCGCGGTCCCGCTCCCCGAGGGGAGGGCGCCGGGGGCGAGAGTCCCGCGCCGTTTGGACCGGGAGGAGAGTCGTGTCCCAGCCCGGAGGCGAAGGAGCCGTCCTCGCTGCGGCGTCGGCCTCCCTGCCTGCGGCGGGAGAGAAGGGCGGCCCCTCGCGCGCGCCCTGCGGAGAGCGGGAGAAGAACTGCCCCCTTCCCACAGCTGGGAGACACGTGTCGTCTCCCCAACCCTGGGTGAGGGCGAAGGGAATCCCCCGCCCCTGTCACACGTACACACTCACACCCTGTGGCGAAACCAAAAATCATTCCGCTTTCCTAGGGCTTCCTCCCCACCCCAAGGTGAGGGAGACGAGGCCACTGTGGGGAAGTAAAGTCTATCTCACCGGCTTTGGGGAGGACGGAGGAGTAAGAGCTCCTCTCCCCCTTGTCTTGGAAGAAGATGTGGGGTGCATTTTTTGCACCTGCACTTTAGGGATGGCTCACCTAATAACAGGTGCTTTTCTCCCCCTCCTCACTGACCAGAGAGAGGAAACCAAGTGAAGGCTGGAGACACCCCTGTGCCGGACCCTCAGAAGGGATATCCAAAGCTCCCTCACCCCTTCAGTGTTTGCTTCCCTTGCATTGGTGCATCAGTGCTATGCCAGGGAGGGCATGTCTTCAAGATCTTGCTGTTTGTTTTTTCCACTTCATTCATTGGTCGGACCTGCGTTGACCTCCATGAAGACCTTTCCTGGCTGGGCGCGGTGGCTCACACCTGTGATCCCAGCACTCTGGGATGTGGAGGTGGGAGGCTTCCTTGAGGCCATGAGTTGGAGACCAGCCTGAGCCTCCACAAAAAATAAATAAAAAGATTGGTCCAAACCTGTAGCCCCAGCCACACTGGAGGCTGGGGCAGGAGGATCACTTGAGCCCAGGAGTTTGAGGTTGCTGTGAGCTATGAAGATGCCTCCTCACTCTATCCCAGGCAACAGAGTGAGACTCTGTCTCAAAAAAGACTCCTGATTGCCACCTTCCCGTGTGCACTCTCTAAATCATGTGTGACCCTTGGACCTTTGTTTTCACCTCTTGTGAGATATACTTATTTCTTGTGTTGTTATGGAGCAAGATGCAGCAAATATACTTTGCATTCAGACCATTCTAGGTGATATGTGAACTTAGACAAATTACCTCTCTGAGCCTCTTTCCTCAGCTAATAAAAGGGAATAAATAACACTTTTCAAAGTTGTTACACAAAGTAAACGAGATCAGGTATGTAAAGGATTTGGTACCCAGTAGCTATTTCAGTAGTGGTGGCTGAATTCGTATTTGAATTGGTTCTCAATAAGTATTTACTGGGCTGAATGGAATTAGTGAGTGGTTTGTCACTAATATTGGCAGGCAGATTTTGCTTCCTGCATCCCAGCTGGCACTCAACTCAGGGCTTGGAGATATACAATCCAGCTCTGAGTATCAGTACCACTGGTCTCAGAGCGGTTTCCAGTCAACGACATGAATACAGTGGTCTTCCCATCTACCATGTGCCAGGCAGTGGTAAGGGCTGGGAAGGCTGACTTGAATGGGAAGCGGCCCTTGTCTGAGGGAAGTTCACAATCTGGGGGACCGGGGGAAGGACAGATCCAGGAACAGTTACACCACAATAAGATGTAAGAAATGCTATGATGTAGGTGGGCAAGGCAGTGTAGGAGCACCAAGGGAGGGAGGAATTCATTCTGCCTGTGAGGGTTAGGAAAGGCCTCTCAGAAAAAGTGACATCTGAGATGGGCCTTGAGGCAGCTGTGTTTACCAGTGGAGAAATGAAGAAAGCACTCAGGTAGACAGGGCATAGAGGAGGGATGCTAGTTGATAACTCCTCCGAGAAGCCTTCCCTCAAGAAGGGTGGGCTAAGTGTATCATGTCCTGTGCTTGGCTTTGTCAGAGCCCCAAATAAATCATAATCAGATATTCTCATGTCTAGAATGCAAGCTTTTCTACGACAGGATTGTGTTTTATTTATATGTGGGCTCTAACACCAAGCATAGTACCTAGCACATAGTAAGGACTTGGTTGTTTGAGAATTAAACTGTGCTCTTACCCAACCCAGTTCTTGTGTCTATCAGAGAATAAAACTGGTAAGTTATTAATAATTAAATAAACTTAATGTATTGTCCTTCCTAGAAGAAATCTTTTCCAAAGGCATGCGTCTCTAATAGTGGGATTTCAGACACTGTCACTTGACTTTTTTTAGGTGATCTTTTTTTAATAATATTTTACTAAGATATTTCCCTCTAATTGTTAGGCTTGTAGTAGATGCATAATATTTTAAAAATCAACTGATTGAATGTTTTTCAGTGCCTATTACATACAAGGCAGTATTAGTATTAGCAAAGGAGATTTAAGGATAAATAAAACCCAAGTTTTTACCTTATGAAGACAGCTCGTAAACATGTGAACTCATAACTAGCAATAGCCGAGCAGTTTATGAGCAACCAGAGGTGGAATGTTCAAGGACCAAAGGAAAAAAGAGATAGGAGATTTCACAGAAGAGATAAGGCTCAGACCTTGCAAAATCGGAATTCAGACAGGTGGGAAAGAGTAGAGAAGGCAACCAAGATAGAAAAGACAGCCTGTGTGTAGTCAAGGAGGCTGGACTGGTAAGTAATCTACTTTTTTTTTTTTTCTGTGAGACAAGGTCTCACTCTGTTGCCCAGGCTAAGGTGCAGTGGCATCCTCATAGCTCACTGCAACCCAAACTCCTGGGCTCAAGTGATCCTCCAGTCTCAGCCTCCCAAGTAGCTAGGACTACAGGTGCACACCACCACACCCAGCTAATTTTTTTTTTATTTCTTGTAGAGGCTTGTGTCAAATTCCTGGTGTCCAGCAATTCATCTCACCTCAGCCTCCCAAAATGCTAGGATTACAAGTGTAAGCCACCATGTCCAGCTGTAATCTAATTCTTGAAGGCAAAAACCTTACCTGTGTTATTTATCCCTATTTTCCTTGAGCCTTTCATGGTACCTAGAATGTAGTAGGCACCCCGATATTTGTAGGGAAGGTTCAGAGAGACTATAATTGTGTCTATATTTATTGCTATTCAGCTTCTCTTTTTAGTTTGCAAGCACCTCAAAGTGAGGGATTCTGTCTTCTGCTTTTCTCAGAATGATCTACAAAGCCTAATATAACATCTAAAACACAGTAAGTGGCCCAGTTGTAGGAGCTGAATCAGAATGTTGCCAGAGAACAGCTTTATTGTAGAGTCCTTCATTGAAACAAAGGAGGAGTATTTATCAAATACTCCATTAATTATATTATTTTCTGATAAGTTTGAATAAGAATATTATTTTATGGAAGAACAGACTATTTTCTTATAATTGGGCATAAATAGTTATCAGAAGTTTTTCATTGGTTGGTACTTTATCACACGTTTGCTTAAACCCATATCTTCCATGTTGCACTGAGTGCTGCATGTCTAGGTTCCAGATGCAGGTAAAACATAGCATTATTAGTCTACCTTATATCCTACCTTTTACCTGGAATTGAAGGGAGAACTGGATTTGGATTTAGGAAATTCTACAAAATATAAAATTCTGGTACAATTATGGCCTTTTCTGCTTATTTCCCCTGAAACCAACCAACCTTTTTTCATCTGCAGGCAGAAGACATTTCTCCCAGAGCAATCAGAGGAGGGGTCTCTCACACCTTTCTTAATCCCTCAGTGGCTGACTGAGCCGACTGTCAGGATCTCCAAGGTCTCTTCCAGATCTATAAGCCCAGGACTCTCTGAGGTCTTTCATTGTGTAATCTTTATCTTCCCACTGAATTATAAACATAAACATCTGGCAACTGCAGATGAAAGAGTACTGCTAAAATCAAGAGCCAATTTAAATGCTGTATCGCCTCTCTGATTTCTTTCCTCCCTTGAGCAACAGTGCAGCTGAGATAGCTCAGAGGCAGAAAGTCTGGGTACATGACTGAGGAGCAATTGAAATGCCCCTGTAGACAGAGCTGAAAAAATGTAGCTCAAAGGAAAACCTGGTGCACGGAGCCACTTAACAAAACTCATTGTCCGGTTTCCTCCCAAACAAGGAGGTTTGCTGGAACTATTCCACCCTTGGCTCTTACTCGCTTCCCAGGGTCAGGAACCCCATTTAGACTTACCTGCTCTAGAGAGAAGTAGAAAGAATTTGGAATTCAGAAATCGTGCACCCTGGTCCTGCTCCATTACTAATTGGTATTGCAATTTTGGACAAGTTGCTCTGGTCTCTAGGCCTCATATGCAAACAGGGAGTGATACTGTCTGCCTGCCTTGGGCCTGTCATGAGATAGTCTGGGAAGCACTTTGGAAGTAACAAAGCTTTACCTGAAGAGGCATCATTATTGCCTTCCGCATCATCTTGTTACCTGTCATTTTGGAGAACCTGATGATGAGAGTTGGTCATCTCCATCCGGGTGGTTCTTCCTGACAATGCTGATATCAGCCCTGTAGATGCCTTTCTCTCCCACCTCTGTCTGGGGTCACCAGTTGACAGCTATGCCCTGAAGTTAAATTCTTGAAAGGTGGGCACATCAGCTGGGCCATTTGCTAAAATTAGGAATCACATAAATAAAAGTTCAATTCTTAAATCTGCTTCATGTTAACTATGTAACTTTGAGCAAGTCACCTTCAGTCTCAGTTCCCTCATCTGTAAAAGAATGGTGGTAATTATCACAACTACCTGAAGGACTACTAGACTCAATAAGATCAAGTATATGAGTGTATTTTATAAGCTGTAAAGGACTGGGCAAGTGTTAGCTATTAATATTTCTGACATCTAGGGAACCACAGAACTCACCAGCACTACAACTAAAATACAAAAAAGGACTTGCCCCACATATACTCATTCCAATGGTAAACACCCAAGAGAATTCAGGCAGGCGTGAGGTCGACCCTTTTGCAGCAACTCTCAGGCTTAGTCATACCTGCTAAAATAAATGCAACAGCCACTTCAGCTAATGGCTTCTACCCTCCTAGGTGACCTTGAACAAGGCACTTCACTTTTCTCTCCCAGCTTCGATTTCCTGGCCTGGAAAATGAGGCAGAGGGAGCTGAGCTAGGTAATCCCCAAGGTCTAGTGTTGTGAGATTCTCTGGGCAGAGCGCCACTGGGGGAAACAAGCACCTGATGTCACCAGGCTGAGCCAGGGACTACAGGGGCTGGGTCTAGGAAACAAACACTGAACACTAGCAATTGGTTTCAGGGAGAGAGAGGGACAGCAGGTGTGCCCAGAAGAAGCACAGGTAACACAAATTCTAATTCTGAGTCTTCCCTGACTTAAGGGAGTCAGAGATGGCCCCCTTGCAAGCTTCCATTTCTCCAACAATGTTGGGGATACAATAATAACTGCAACTGATTAGATGCTGGTCACATGCCAGAAACTGCCCATGTGTTATCTAATTTAATCCCTACAAGGGAGGTGTTAAATTTCCTCCTTTTTACCAGTGAAGCAATTTAGACTCAGAGAGGTTATACTAACATAAAATCTTAGAACTGAAACGTTGCAGGGCTGGAAGGCAGGTCTGGCTGTCTGCAAAGCCCATGAGATTTCCTATTAGGATAGAGGGACAGATCCCTAAGAAAGCTGCCATTCATCAGCAACTTGCCTAATAAACACGTTTATCAGAAGCCGTAAGAGTAACAACATGCCCTCCTGGACTCTGCTTATGTCAGCTTTCCTGACATCTCCCTTTGCCCAGAGTTCCGCAGCCGTAGGAGGCTTGGTGTAGCAAGGACCCTGTATAAACATTCCTCCCCAAGGAACAAGCAAGCCTCAAGAAAGACAAATCAAGCTAAGGAGACACCCCTCCCCCTCAGTATACCCCACTCCTACTCCCACCTAGCTAGGACCACAGCTCTCCACAGAGAAGCTCTGGCCTCTTGCAGGATGCGGGTGTATTAGCTGTTGCCATGGTGACAGAGGAGCATCTCTGTCATACACACAGGAGCAGCACAGAGTAGGTTTCCCCCGCCTGGGAAACTCACAGGCCTCATCGGGGGTTGTTTTCCAGCAGCATCTTCACACTGCTTCAAAGGTGAGTGAAAGAGCATCTCTTTCACTTAGCATTCGGCCCACCCCAGAAGCAGGGCTGAGCTTTCTATACCAAGTCCATGCAGAAGGCAACCCCCTCCCTCTACTTCTGGCGCAGTTCCTGTTCAATGGAGGTGCCTTCCAGCTGGTGGGAAAAATGCCAATGAATGAGCTGTTGGGTTTACAGAGTCAGTGGGCAGCCTCTGACCCCTCAGTCCTGCCTGGGCGCTCCCAGACCTCTAGAGAAACACCCATGCGTTTCAGGGTTTACCACCTGCCTCAGCTACTGATTAGCAAGGCAATCTCATTCAATTTTAAAAATAAGACTCAGTTTATTTATCTGTAAATGGGGTTAATCATCCTTTGCAGAGTTGTTGAAAAAACTTAAATGAGATCATATATAAATAGTCCCCAACATAGAGTCTCGCACCTGGTAGGTACATACTCATGATAGCAATTATTTTAAAGAAAGAAACATAATGAAACATGTCCTGATTCAGAAGCAGATACATGTTTGAATCTCTGGTTCATCCCTGAATAGCTTAATATGTGATATTCTGGAGAATATTTTCTTTTGAATCTCAGTTTCCTCATATATAAAAGGAAGAGGTTGGGATGACCTATGAGATTCTATGTGAAGATTTTATTTTGAAGATGCAATTACAGTGTCTCTCCTGAGAATCTGAGGGTTTGTTCTAAAAAAGAAAAGAAAAAGCTACCTTCTTTACTGGTGAACATAAAATCATAATAATAGCCATGTTTATTGAGCACTGTCTATGTGCTAAGCACTGTGACAGATGCTATACATTTGCTGTCTCATTTAATCCTGGCAATAGCTCTATGATGTAGGAATCATTTTCGCAAATTTGCGGTAGGAAGATGGGCAACCTGTAAGTTGAAAAATAAAAATGAATGAATTCTAACATTGCCCTTACTGTATCTGTACATGGAGAAGAAATTTTCCTCTGCTACGACACCACATCACATGAGTTCCTGCACGGCTGCCCCAGGGAAAGCTTCCTTAGTGCCAGGGCCAGCTTTCAGCAGATGGCCCCATTTCTTCTTCTCTTGAAAACAGCCATCTCCAGGGATCTGAGAAAATAGTCATAGTCCAAAGTCTCACACTCGACTATTGTCCTAGTGAGTAGGGTTCTGCCTGGAAGCCCATCGGGGTTTTCTCTCCATCCCTCCCCTTTACCCTGCAGGTTCACAGGATCCGCCAACACACACGATGGA
Organism: Mirza zaza; assembly: GCA_008750895.1. NCBI lineage: Eukaryota > Metazoa > Chordata > Mammalia > Primates > Cheirogaleidae > Mirza > Mirza zaza. The sequence goes on along the minus strand of VSMD01138722.1, from coordinate 8,577 downwards.
GGGCTGAAGACACCTGACGGGCTTGCCTGCTCCCTGTTTCTGATCAGGAGTGAGTCAGTATTCCTATTTCCTGGTTTTCATCTTCTCCCTACACTGCCAGTGTCAAGAGAACGTCTTTTCTCATCTCCAAAATAGCATCTGGTCCATTTGAAGCAGGCTAGCAATAGGCTGTCTGCCAGCACCCTCATTTCTTAGTGGATGAAAGGCATCCCCTATTCAATTATCTAAAAGTTCCCTTGCCTAAAGATTCAGCCAACCCCTCCATCATGAGGCAGTCCTGGGTATCCTAAAGTCACCTTGAACATATAGATAATAATGATGGCTACATACGTTGCTTTGAATTCTTACATCAATTCTAAAAGGTAGGAATCATACAAGCTCATTTAAACATTCGTTTAAATGAGGAAACAGAGGGGAAGAGACTTTCTCAATGCTACACAGCCCATTACAGAAGAGCTGAGATTCAAACTCTAATTCCCAACTTTAGGACAAACAGTTGAACACTCATTGCCCACTTGCTCTTTCTACAGGGCATAGTGAGTTCTTGGAAAGTGCTGGGGATTAGAGAGAATGGCAGCCAAAGGCTCTATAAAAGCTCCTGTGTCATCTCTAGTGTACTTAAAGCCATTCCCCAAGGTGTTCCTGCTGTTTAGAATAGCCCTCTCCATGCCTTGCGGCATGTTGCAGTGAAACAGCCACAGACTAGGTGCTTGGCAGAGCTGGTTTAGAATCCTGATTGTATCACCTGCAACTTGATGATCACAGGCAATTCGTCTAACGTCCCTGAGGTTTTCTTCCTCCATAAAATAGGGCCCTCTACTTCACGGTATTGTCACGAGGATTCCAGCTCCACAGGCCTGGTGTGGTGCCTGACAACTAGCAGATGCTCACGATTATAACTGGTCCTTCTGAATGCAGTTCAGACACCATCATCTCCTGACTGTGCCTCCCTCCTCTGTGCTCTGACATTTATTTTTTTTCTTTCTTCATTCAACAGATATTTAAAATACATAAGTAACAGAATCATAGTACTCAGCACACAATGTTGTGAATATTGGGTGATGTTCTGTTTTCCCCATTAGACTGGGCTATTTCTGAGGGTAGAGGTTTTGTCTGAGTCATCTCTGAATCTTAAATGCCTGGTCCAGGACCTGGCAGGAGGAAGGAAAGGAGAAAGAAAAAAGAAGAAAGAAGAAAAGTAAAAAAAAGACAGAAGGAAAAGAAAACAAGACACAGGACTGTTTATGAAAAACTGCTCCAAAAAAATACCACTTCTCTGTATCCAGGCAAACAGGAAAAGCACCTGGTCCTTGCCCAGCTTCCTCTGCAAATGCCTCCCAATTCCCCCATTGACTGGAGTCGACAAGAGAGGAATATCAATGACCGCCTGAGTAGGAAGCCTCGGATGAGCTCTGCACCCAGAGTGGAGACAGGCAAGTAATGAGTCGTCAAGGCACAGCTGCAGAAAGGAAAATTCCGCCTGTTTGGCCCATGGGGATAGAGTGCAGCCCCAGGCCTGGTGACAGCGTGTGCCGGCTGTTGGCTGACCCAGCTCCTCCCACCTTCAGCAGCTGCAGCCGCATCCTGGCAACAGCTCAGCCTGTAGGTGATGAAGGCAGCTACAAACACAGCAGGGAGACAGGTGGCTCACTTAGGTGGGGGCTGAGCCCCAGAGCTCCACAGAGCCAGAGCTTGGGGCCCTAAGCCTTGGACAAAAGCAACAGGGAGAAGGAGAAGGTCTTTCTCCTGTCTATCCAGACAGTCCCCAGCCACCACCAAACCATCTGAGGGACTTCTTAAAAACTCCATTCTAATCCCACCATCCTTACTCCATAGGGGATGAGGCCACTTCTTCGCAAGGCATTCATGATTCTCCATACTACCTTTTTAGCTCATCTCCTATCCTTCCTTGAACTGGAAGCCATACCCAACTTCTCTCTGTTCCCTAAACAAGGAATGCCCTGTCATAGCTCTGTGCCTTCACTGATGCTGCTCCTCTCCAGGAGCACATTCTGCCCATGCTCTGCCGTGTTAGACTCAGTTTCCCAGAAGCAGACCCCAAGACCAGGATTTGAGTACAGCTACAAGTATACCTCATTTTGTTGCAGTTCACTTTATTGCACTTTGCAGATATTGCATTTTTTACAAATTGAAGTCTTGTGGCTACCCTGTGTCGAGCAAATCTATCAGCACCATCTTTCCAATAGCATATGCTCCCTTTGTGTCTCTGTGTCACATTTTGGTAATTCTCACAATATTGCCAACTTTATTTTTATTATATCTGTTATGGTGATCCAGGATCAGTGATCTTTTATGTTACTATTGCAATTGTTTTGGGGCATCACAAACCATGCCCACATAAGACAATAAACTTAATGCTTGTTGTGTGTGTTCTAACTGCTCCACCAACCACCCATTCCCTCATCTCTCTCCCTCTCTTCAGGCTTCTCTACTCCTTGGAACACAACAATATTGCAATTAAGCCAATAACCCTACAATGGACTCTAAAGTTCAAGTGATAGGAAGAGTCACGCATCTCTCACTTTAAATCAAAAGCTAGAAATGATTGAGCTTGGTGAAGGAAGATATTTAAAAACTGAGATAGATTGAAAGCCAGGCCTTTGTTGCCAACAGTTAACCAAATTGTGAATGTAAATGAAAATTTCTTAAAGAAATTAAAAGTGCTACTCCAGTGAACACACAAATGATAAGAATGCAAAACAGCCTCATTGCTGATATGGAGAAAGTTTTAGTGGTCTGGATAGAAGATCAAACCAGGCACAGCAGTACCTTAAGCCAAACCCTAATCCAGAGCAAGGCCCTAACTTTATTCAGTTCTATGAAGAAGTGAGGAAGCTGTAGAAGAAAAATTTGAAGTTAGCAGAGGTTGGTTCATGAGGTTTAAGGAAAGAAGCCATCTCCATGATATAAAAGTACAAGTGAAGCAGCAAGTGCTACAGCAAGTTATTCAGAAGATCTAGCTAAGATCATGATTAAAGATGGTCACACTGCACAACAGATTTTCCATGTAGACCAAACAAGTCCGTGGCTTCAAAGCTTCAAAGGACAGGCTGACTTTCTTGCCAGGGGATAATGCAGCTGGTGACTTTAAGTTGAAGCCAATGCTTATTTGCCATTCCAAAAATCCTAGGGGCCTTCAGAATTATGCTAAATCTACTCTCCTGTGCTCAACAAATGGAACAACAGAGCATGGGTGACAGCACATCTGTTTATAGCATGGTTTACTGAATATTTTAATCCCACTGTTGAGACCTACTGCTCAGAAAAAGATTCCTTTACTGCTCATTGACAATGCACCTAGTCACCCAAGAGCTCAGATGCAGATGTACAAGGAGATGAATGTTGTTTTCATGTCTGCTAATACAACATCCATTCTGCAGCCATGGATCAAGGAGTAATTTTGACTTTCAAGTCTTATTATTTAAGAAATTATTATTATATTTATTATATTATATTGTATCATTATTATTAAATATTATTTAAGAAATACATTTCATAGGCTAGAGTTTCCATAGATAGTGATTCCTCTGATGGATTTGAACAAAATAAATTGAACACTTTCTGGAAAGGATTCACCATTCTAGATGCCACTAAGAACATTCATGATTCATGTAAGGAGGTAAAAAAGTCAACATTAACAGGAGTTTGGAATAAATTGATTCCAGTCCTCACGGATGACTTTGAGGGGTTCAAGACTTCGGTGGAGGAAGTAACTGCAGATGTAGTGGAAATAGCCATTAATGGATAACTAGAATATGAAGTGGAACCTGAAGATGTGAGTGATTTGCTGCAATCTCATGATAAAACTTGAACAAATAAGGAGTTGCTTCTTATAGATATGCAAAAAAGTGGTTTCTTGAGATGGAATCTACTCCTGGTGAAGATGCTGTGAACATTGTTGAAATGACAACAAAGGTTTTAGAATATTACATAAACTTAGTTGATAAAGCAGTTGCAGGATTTGAAAGGATTGACTCCAATTTTGAAAGAAGTTCTACTGTGGCTAAAATGCTATCAAACAGCATTGCATGCTACAGAGAAATCTTTCACAAAAGAAAGAGACAATTGATGTGGCAAACTTCACTGATGTCTTGTTTTAAGAAATTGCCACATCCACCCCAATCTTCATCAACCATTGCCTTGTTCAATCAGTAGCCATCAACATCAAGGCAAGAACCTCCACCAGCAAAGATTACAGCTCACTGAAGGCTCAGGTGCTCATTAGCATTTTTTACCAATAAAGGTTTTTGAGGTTTTTGTTTTGTTTTCTTTGAGACAGAGTTTTCCTCTGTTGCCCCAGCTAGAGTGCAGTGGCATCATCATAGGTCACTGCAACCTCAAACTCCTGAGATCAAGTGATCCTCCTGCCTCAGCCTCCCAAGTAGCTGGAACTACAGGCATGTGCTACCACACTCAGCTAATTTTTCTATTTTTTTGTAGAGACGGAGTCTCACTCTTGCTCAGGCTGGTCTTGAACTCCTGACCTCAAGTGGTACTCCCACCTCAGCCTCCCAGAGTGCTGGGATTACAGGCATGAGCCACTCCACCTGGTCTATAAAGTATTTTTAAATTAAGGTATGTATATTGTTTTTTTAGACATAATGCTGCTGCACATTTAATATACTACAGTATGATGTAAACATACATTTGAATGCACTGGGAAACCAAAAAATTTATGTGACTCACCTTACTGCAATATTCACTTTATTGTAGTAGTGTGGAACTGAACCCATGATATCTCCAAAGTATACCTATAGTTTCCTTAAGAGGAAATCTCAGGAAGCACAGTGGGCGCAGTGACAAGTGAAACAGGGAAGGAAGGAAGCCAGGAATGAGTGTATTAGTGAGCAGGTGACCACTTTGGGCAACTGTGGTCCAATCCCACTGAGGACCCTCGTAGAAACTGTAGAACACTTCTTCACTCCAACATAGTAGGAGGAGATTCCGCTCAAGGAGTGAGAGAGCTAGGGCATTTATCCCATTCAAGATGGATTGAATGATGCTCTTGGGAGCATTAACTTCCCCAGCAGCTGTCCTGTGCAGGAGCCAGGCGCATCCCTGCACCAGAGCAGGTTCTCAGGTAGAGAGTTACAGGGCACTAGTACCATCTGCTAACCTTGCCAATCTATTAGATCATTAAATATGAAATGTCTGATTTCTAACCAAAAGTGTAATTTATTACATCTCAAACAAGAAGCAGTACAATTAATCAAAGTATGTGCCTAAACTCCCAACACAATTATGCTATCTTAACAGTAACTTGTTTATGCCAGCAGCAAAGAAGCCTGGAGAGCGACTGGCCATGAAATTGCGAAAGGCTTTTTCCGCAGCTTGTTGAGAATTGAATAGTTTTCCTTGCAAGAAGTGTTTGAAAGCCTGGAAGAAGTGGTAGTCAGTGAGTGCAAGGTCTGGTGGATATGGTGGATGACAGAGAGTTTCCAAGTCCAGCTTTTGTAGTTTGAGCAGCATTTTTGTGTGACAAGCAGTCAAGCATTGCCTTGCAAGAGGATTGGCCTATCTCTTTTGACCAATAGAGACCATTTTATCACAAGCATCCTCATCATTTCATCCAATTGGTTACAGTAAACATCCACTGTAATCTATTGGCCAGCTTTCATGAAACTAGCAGATAATACCAGTGCTGGACCACTAAACAGACACTGTTAACTTTTTTGAAGAATATTCGTTTTTGGACTGTTTCTGCACTTCATCTTTACCCAGTCATTGTGCTGAATTGCTTGTGATTGTCAAAAAGAATCCATTTTTCATCACACCCAACAATACAGTGTAGAAATGGTTCAGCTTTATGCTGTGACAGCAAAGAAAGGCAAGCTTTGAGATGATTCCTGATGCTCATGTAATCCACATGAAACCCATCTATCCAGCTGCTTTACCTCCCCAATTTGTTTCAAATGGCCCAATATTGTTGGAATAGTAACATCAAACCTTGCTGCTGTTGAGACAGATTTGCTTCCACTACAGCTTTTAGCTCATCATTATCCACCTTGGTCTCAGGTCACCCACGTAACTCATTTTCAAGATTAAAATCACCAGAAGGGAACTTCTCAAACCATGGACATACTGTGTGTTCATTAGCCACATCTTTCCTAACACTTTGTTGATATTTTGAGCTGTCTGCACAGCATTGCTTCCACAAAAGAACTCATATTCAAAAATAGCACAAAATTTTGACTTATCCATGGTTTCACAAAACTTGCTCTAAAAATTTTTTGAAAGATAATCACAAGACAAAATGTGTGTTTGAAAGACTGAGGATGTACCTTCATAATAAAAATAAAACAAGAGTGTCAAAGCGAAATGTCAGAGATAACAACCGTCAAATTTAGTACTTAAAGAAATTGGACATTTCATACTTAATAACCTAACTAACTCCTCCCCATCTTTCAAGGCCTGGCTCAAAAGTCAATACTTCTAACCTCAAACAAATTTCACAGCCATCTTCTCTGCATTCCCAGAGTATGTTGAACGCAACTCTATTATTTATCCTAGTACATCATAGTGTCTTTCTGCCTATCTTCACCACTAGACCTGGGGCTCCTGTAGGGCACAAAATGGGACTTTATCCATTTTTGTGTCCTAGCTCCCAGCACAGATGGCACATAGGTAGCAGGTGCTCATATTACATATTAGTGATGGTCAAGAATGCTAACAAATATTGACTAATCCCAATATTGGCTGCAGAAGCAGTTAGAGGGGTTTTCTTGGGGGCCCAAGATTTTGTTTTTCTGAGAGGATACTGGATACCTTATTGCCTTTCATGAATTGAGGAGAAAATAGTGTCACATCTTTAGAAAGGACAATACTGAATGCTACCTTAGTTTCCTCATGTGATCAATTATCAGGATGCCAAAGATAAGTCTATCCAAAGAGTCTCAGATGGAAGCAACATAAGCTATAATTTGCCATCTTCTGCCCTGCTTTCGACACCTCACAGTGGATTAACAGGCATTGGATGCATACAGATTTGTAGTTGTCTATAATATACATAACATCATCAGTCTGTTTTAATATCCATGCCACCACCCTAGAGGTACTTCATTCAGTATATGGATAGGGCATTCCCTTGGCCAGAACCCTCAAAGGCTTGGGGTCTGTGCTTTGGCTGCAAGCTGCAGACAGGAGCTGAAACCTAAGTCACATCAGATGTGAAGTTTATCAAGATAGCCTGTGGCAACACAGCTGGAAGGAAGATTTTGAATTGTTGCCAAAACAATGTCCAATTAGGAAATATTTGGGAAAGAAAAAATTATTTATAATAACAATAAAAAGATGAATTATCCACCAATAAATTTAACAAGATGTTTGCACATTGTTTTGGGAAAAAAGTGAACATTACTGAGGGACACAAAGAACATTTTGATAAAAAAAGGTATATCATGTTCTTGGATCAAAAGACTCATCATCATAAAGATGTCATTTCTCTCTAAATTAATCTGGAAATGTAATGCAATTTAAATAAGGAAAAAACAGATTTTTGGAGGGGAACTAGGCAAATTGACTCTGAAATCTATACAGAAGAATAAACAAGCAGGAATAGCAAGGAGAATTCTGAAAAGCAATAGTAAAAAGAGAGGGACTGGCTCTGCCAGTATTAGAACTGGTATTAAGCTGCAGTAATTTAAGCAGTGTGGTACTTGTGCATCAAGAGACAGATCAATAAATAGAAATCTCAGAAATAAACCTAAATGCATACAGAAATCTAGTATAGAATAAATGTGGCATTTCAAATAATAGGAAACAAGATTATTCGATAACTGTTGTTGGAATAACAGGATAGTTATCTTGGAAAATAAGTTAGGTCCCTATCCCACACATTACATCAAAAAATTTCCAACAGCAAAAAAACGAAATAATAATAGAAGAAAATGTAGGGGATTTTGTTTTATAATCTTGGAGTAAGGAATAGTTATCTAAGAATGACATATTGCAGAAGTCATAAAATCTAAAAAATTATCAATTTGACTGCCATAATGTTTCTCCATGGAAAAAGCCTTCACAAATTCAAAAGGCAAAAGACAAACTGGGAAACGCTCTGGGAATCCAAGGCAGAAGGATTGCTTGAGGTCATGAGTTCGAGACCAGCCTGAGTGAGACCCCATCTCTACTAAAAATAGAAAAAAGAAAAAAGAAAAAAATAGCTGGGCAATTAAAAATAGAAAAAATTAGCTGAGTGTGGTGGCACCCACTTGTAGTCTGAGCTACTCAGGGGGCAGAGGCAGGATAATCACTTAAGCCCAGAAGTTTGAAGTTGTTGTGAGCTAGGCTGACACCAGGGCACTCTACCCTGGGCAACAGAGCAAAGACTCTGTCAAGGAAGGAAGGAAGGAAAGAAAGAAAGAAGGAAGGAAAGAAAGAAAGAAAGAAAGAAAGAAAGAAAGAAAGAAAGAAAGAAAGAAAGAAAGAAAGAAAGAAAGAAAGAAAGAAAGAAAGAAAGAAAGAGAAAGAGAGAGAGAGAGAGAAAGAAAGAAAGAAAAGAAAGAAAGAAAGAGAGAGAGAGAGAGAGGGAGGGAGGGAGGGAGAGAGGGAGGGAGGAAG
>VSMD01138718.1:0-16068 GCA_008750895.1 Mirza zaza | reverse complement strand
AATTTCTTCTGGTATTTACTTTTTATTTCTGAATAGCATGCCTATGTTGCTATTTCTTGAGTTTTTCTACTTTTGTTATCTTTTGACTTCCTTTTATGGAAAATGAAGGCTTATCTCTTTTCTACTCTTTCCTGACTAATAAATACCTTCACAAATTCTTTTTCTAACCATTTTCTTGCATAGATACCAAATTTTTATTAGCCTTTGTGTTTACATATTTATGACTATATAGACATAGGAGAATCACCTTTCCTATCACATACATTAAATATTTTCCCTTGAGGGTAATAATTATCTTACTTTTTCTTTTGCTTAGTTTTCTTTTCTTCTCCTTTTTGTTTTTTCTTTAGAGACAGTGTCTAACTCTGTCCTCTGCCACCCAGGCTGGAGTGTGGTGGCATGATCATAGCCCATTGCAGTCTTCAACTCCTAGGCTCAAGTGATCCTCTCACCTCAGCCCCCAGAGTAGCTGGGACTATGGGTGTGTGCCGCCACATCTGGCTGTTTTAAAAAATTTTTTGTAGTGATGGAGTCTCGCTATGTTGTCCAGGCTAGTCTTCAACTAATGGCCTCAAGCGATCCTCTCACCTTGGCTTCCCAAGTCCCTGGGATTAGAGATGTGAGCCACCATACCTGACAATTTGCTTAGTTTTTTTATGTGCCTTTTTGCTAATTTATCCACAAACTCTTTGCCATAGGTATAAATCTCCCTCAGGATATTAAAACACATCAGATAACTTTTTAATTATTTTTCTTTTTTATTCACACATTGAAAATACCCCTTCTGGAGCCCACAGAGTAGGCCTGATGCGCAGCTGTCATCTATAGCTCTCTTCTATGTTGGATCCTCCACTTCCCAAATCTTAGCTTTTCATATTTCTTGGTTTATTACTGCATTTTGGTAGAGCATTTCCTTCAGTAGCTTTCCGAGGTAAATATGTGTTGGGGGGCACTTGTGATTCTCTGTCCTACACTTTCATTTGAATGATAAGTTAGCTGGGTGTTGAATTTTATTTTCACATCTAATAAATAGATTTTTATTTAATCCCTTGTATGTAGTGTGATATCCCAGCCCTGAGATGCATCTGGTATTTCTGGAACGAAAATTCTTCTAGTTAGTCTTTGTAGAGAGTAAAAACTCTAGTTCTTTCTTGAGGTCAGATCTGTGGATGCTGAGAATTTGGAGAGAAGATACATTTCTTGTTTAGATAGATTTTCAACTTGTTCTCTTTTCAGCCCCATGTACATCCTCTTTTTCAGAAATACCAGGTGTCTCCAATTTCTGAGTCTTCCTGGGGTCCTGCAGTACATATTGCTAGATTTTTCTCATCTGCTAAGTCAATAGCCACTTGTCCATCTGCCTTTGTGTTTTTTAATTTTTTTCGTTGCCATCCTGCTCTCTTATGGGCTTATATCCTTTTAATCCCATCACTGTTAATTTAGACGGGTTTGAGGAGTGGGGAGAAGAGGTCAATACATATATACAATTTGTCATATTTCATTTGAAGTTCTCTGATCTTTGGTTTTCACATCATCTACTTACAGGAGACCTGGATCATAAATAATTGATTCCTTCATGCTCAAGCATTTTCACCCTTTTAACAAATTTAGAAACTTAATGACATAACTGTGTTAGATGGAAAAACAAACCAGTTTCACGAAATTCAGTAGCATTCAGGAGAATGTTTTTTGAGTTACTGGAAACATCCCATAGTTGTTCCTTTTAATTTTAACTAAGCTAACTAGTAAGACTACTCTATGTCATAATGTGCTCATTTGCCCTCTATTCTCTTTAATATGTGCATGCGTAGTCTTTGAATAACTGATACTGTTATCTCAGTCTCTCAATATTTGTATTTTAGGTATCTATTAATTCACAAAGGCATTGCAGGACATTTCTATGCTAAAATTAGTGATACTTTGGTTAAACACTCATCTAGGAAACATCTGAGCTTGGGAGATGTTTTTCCTTTAGGCCACTACTTCAGGGATGCCAACTGAATCTAAGAAGAAAAATAGAACTCTTCATAATGTAATATCGTTAAATGCCAGACAATGGGATGCCTGGGTGAATAGTAGGTACTTAGTTGACAACTTTAAATAAGAGGCTAGCATTAATTAAATGCCTGCTTTTTGTGCTTGTAGAAGTAACCATAATATCTGTAGATAATTAAATTGAAAAAAGTTTAAAGAAGCAAGGAAAATTCATCACTAATTCCATCTACTGTTATCATCTGTTATCGACTCTAAAGCGTCTACTGTTAATCACCATTGATATATTTTGGTTTATGTTATCCAGTCTTATTTTATGCATAAATGTGCATTAAAAAAGCTTTTCATTATAGAAAATTTCAAACATACATAAAAGTAGATAGAAGAGTAAAATGAATCGCTATGTACTCATTGTTTACCTTGCACAATTATTAGCATTTTGCCAGTCACATTTAATTTATTCCTCACTTTATTATCTATTCATCTCCCACCTCCACTACTTTGGCTACAATATTTTAAAACAAATTTCATGCATCGTATAATTTCACCCATAAATACTTCAGTATATATCTTAAGAGAAAGTTTTTCTTTATTTTTAATACAAACACAATGCTGTTATCAGCTTCATAATAATTAAAATACCAATTATTTTATATCATCTACTATCAATTCATATTAAACTTTTCCAAATTATCTCAAAGATCATTCTTTTATAAAGTGAGGTTTGTTAATAAGAATCCAAACAAAATCCACACATTGCATTTAGTTGATATGATTTTTAAGTTTCTTTTAGTCCATGACACTTTCTTTTCCTATTTTTAAAAATGTCATTTCTTTGTGGAAAAACCTGTCATTTGTTTCATAGATTACTTCACAATCAGAATTTGACTGATTCTTCCTAATAATGTCATTTAAACTGTTCTTTTATTTCCATGTTTTCTAATAATTGGCAGTTGGATCTAGAAACTTGAATTGATTCTGCTTCAATTTTGGCTATTATCATTTAATTTTTGGCAGGAATACATCATAGGTGGTACTATGTAACTCCTGTTACATTATATCATGAAGGATGCATCCAAAATTCCACATTTAATGATGCCAAGCTTGATCAATTGGTTTTCATGGTATCGGCCTGATCCATCCATTGTAAATTTCCCTTTATGGTTTCATTACCTGTTACAAACTTTTTTTGTGTGGTACTTGCAAAAGGACGACTTGCTGATTCTATTATTCTTTTTGCATTTGTTAGTTAGAATTCTTCTGTGAAGAACTTTCCTTCATCTAGTATTTGATTATACAGAAATATAGTTATTAATAGTAGAGGAAATATAGGAAAATAGATTTTCTTTGACTAATTCTCAGAATCATGAATTGCTTATCCAAAAACCTCCATACATACCTTTTTTTAAATAATGTTTGATGAGCACATTCTCATGTCACTTAAAATTCTGGTGTTCATCAGTTGTAACAAATGTACCACTCTGGTGGGGGATGTTGATAATGGAAGAGGCTATACTCACATGAGGGCAGGAGGTATGTGGGAAATCTTTGTACTTTCTGCTCAATTTTTCTGGGAAACCAAAACTGCTCTGAAAAAATAGTCTATTAAAAAATGTTAAAAAGTGGGCAAATGACGTGAACAGAAACTTTTAACAGGAAGGCAGACTAATGGCCAACAAACATGAAAAAATGCTCAACATCTCTAATCATCAGAGAAATACAAATCAAAACCATAATGAGATATTATTTAACTCCAGTGAAAATGACTTTTATAAAAAAGTCCCAAAACAGCAAATGTTGGCGTGGATGCGGAGAGATAGGAACACTTCTACACTGCTTGTGGGACTGCAAACTAGTACAACCTCTATGGAAAGTAATATGGAGATAGCTCAAAGAGCTAAAAGTAGAACTACCATTTGATACAGCAATCCCATTACTGGGCATCTACCTCAAGGAAAAAAAGACGTTCTATAAAAAAGACATCTGCACTTGAATGTTTATAGCAGCACAATTCACAATTGTAAAGATGTGGAAAAAACCCAAGTGCCCATCAATACATGAGTGGATTAATAAAATGTGGTATACGTATAGAGTTCTACTCAAGCCACAAAAAACAATGGTGATCTAGCACCCCTTGCATTATCCTGGATAGAGCTGGAGCCCATTCTACTAAATGAAGTATCACAAGAATGAAAAAACAAGCACCACATATACTCACCATCAAATTGATATTTATCAACACTTTTTTGTGCACATAGAGTAGTAACATTCATTGGGTGTTGGGCAGGTGGGAACAGAGAGGAAGGGATGGGTATATTTACACCTAATGGATGTGATGTGCACCATCTGGGGGATGGACACGCTTGTAGCTCTGACTCCAGTGAGACAAACAAAGGCAGTGTATGTAACCTAAACATTTGTACCCCTGTATTCTAAAATTTAAAAAAACATATAAAATGTTAGAAATAATCCTGAGCAATGTATATAGACACTCAAATGAGTGTTTGGCTCACTGTGGCCCTCAATAAAAGCAAGTGAAAGAAAAAAATAAAACAAAACAAAACCCCCTCGGGCAATTGTTAAATTTAATGGCAATATTATATGTAGTAGTAGAAATAGATCATAATTTTCTTAGCCATTCCCTTATTTAGGCTTCTGATGTTCTTTGTTGTTATATATAAAGCCAACATGGACAATTTTGTGTAAATTCATCTGACCAAGTGTCTGGTGATGTCCTTAGGATAAATTCTGAAAAGCATAATTTTAAAGTCAAGAATTAAAAGGCCCTTGGTACATATTGCCTGGGTCAATATTATTTTTTAATACATAGCCCTTCTTTAATTATCTTCATTCTTTAGAGAGTAAACTTATCTGAAGTTGATAGCCATTTCTCTGTAACTATTTTTCTTTCCTTAACATAACTATTATTGATTATAACTCTACCCATAACTGGCATGATAAGATTCAGGGGATTGAGAAAACTAAGTTGGCAGGAGGAGTTCTTGATAGCAAATTTTCCATAAAAAGAAATAATGTGCTTCTCATAGTGACTTTGGGGTAGAGTATTCTCTGCTAAGTGGGTACTGTGAAAAAATGGCCAGGAGTCCTGCTAGCCTCATGATTTACTGGTAGTGCTCATCATATCTCAGTTTGGTAAAGACCACTGGGAAGACAGAAAAAAAAAAAAAACAAAACCCAGAACGGTCTTTTAAGCAAAACTCAGAGGAAGATACACAGACACACAGTTTTTATTTTTAAAAAAGCAGTTTATTTTTTTGCTTGATTTGCTTAGAAAGACTATGCATTGAGATATAATTTACATGCCACAAAACTCATCCATGGTAAGTTTAACATTCAAGGCATTTTAGTGAATTTATATAGTATGAAACTACCACCCAAATCCAGTTTTAGAACACTTCTATTATTTATTTAGTTTAGTTTTTTAAAAAAGATTATAATAAATCTCAATGATGGCATTGGTTTTGATGTAGCTATTAATGAATGTCAGTAAGAGACCAGATGACCCAAAATATGATGTAACAGGAATTTTGAAGGCACACGTATTTACTGATGACTCACTATAATTGCTCACAAACTGACAGCTCTACTATGAGAATTATGCTAGCTTCATAAAATGGAGTAGGTTCAGAAATTTCTATGCTTTGAAGCTGCATATATACCATGAGAATAGCTTTTTCTTTAAAAAAAAAAATCCCCCCCCCAAACAAAACTCATTGGAAATATCAATTGTTCCACAAACATTTTCTTTCTTTTTCTTCTAGCTGAGATTTCTACATTATCTTGGGTTGATCATGAAATTTATCTTTTTCAATAAAATAATTCACTGTCAAGATTTTATGATAACTAGTACAGAGTTTTTCATGAGTTTTTATTATAGAGAGTTATACAGAGTTTTTATTATAGTTTAGAAAATTCTCCACAATTATAATTATTATTCATTATTTACAAAGTGTTTATTTTTCAAGTTTGTGTTGCTTTTTGATCTAATCTTATTTGTTAAATAAGGAGAACTTTAAAACTTAATGTAAACGGTGATAGTTTAGAAAAAGTAGATTTTACTTTGGTGATTCTTGAGTTCATCAGGTGTTTCTCTAGAGATCAGTAATGACATCCAAAGCATTCTTTAATCCTCTTAATCTGTACATAAGTCATTGCAAAATGCCATATAAAAAGCACAATCTAATAGAAATAAAATGTAATAAGATAAAGCCAACTGTGTTCAATTGTAGAATAGTAATACTCATAGTTTATAAAACAATGTGCCTTAGGTCCTCACATTGACCCTGTGGTTTGGGTGGATATCATTGTTATCATCTTTATTTATTTATTTTTATTTATTTTATTTTATTTCAGATATCATTGTTATCATCTTTATTTATTTTTATTTATTTTATTTTATTTCAGAATATTCCGGGCGTATAAATTTTTTGGTTACATGAATTGCTAGTCACGACAACAGCAAAAAAAGAAAAAGTAGATTTTATAATGTGCATAATGTGGTAAATAAAGTCTTAAAGAAATTTTGTGAGGCTGGGCGTGGTGGCTCACGCCTGTAACCTAGCACTCTGGGAGGCCGAGGCGGGAGGATTGCTCAAGATCAGGAGTTCGAAACCAGCCTGAGCAAGAGCGAGATCGACTCTACTAAAAATAGAAAGAAATTAATTGGCCAACTAAAATATATAGAAAAACTTAGGCGGGCATGGTGGTGCATGCCTGTAGTCCCAGCTACTTGGCAGGCGGAGGCAGTAGGATTGCTTGAGCCTAGGAATTTGAGGTTGCTGTGAGCTAGGCTGATGTCATGGCACTCACTCTAGCCAAGGCAACAAAGTGAGACTCTGTCTCAAAAAAAAAAAAGACAAAGAATATGTGTATTCTGTAAAAATATTGTTAATACTTAGAGTTACATATGTTAAGATTTTTTTGTGTGTTCTCAAATACACATATTTTAAAATGAGGATGTGGGATTATACATATATAATATTTTTATGTACCTATATCCATTTCAATAAATATAGACCTATGCTTTCTTTTAAAATATTTAAAACATTCCAGTGCATAGATATAATTTGTTTAACTGTATCTTTCTTGATAGATATTTAGATTGATTTAGGTATTTTGGTTTCATAAATAATAATAAAATAAATATATTATTTAAAAATAATAACAATACAACTGTGACTATCTTTGGATATACATTAGTGACTCATCCAGTTTTTTTTAAGGGTAAAAACATGGATTATTGGTGGTCAGTAGAGTTGCTTTCTATTTAATAGTTTTGATATTTGCCTTTACCTTATTGCAACGATGATTATAATAATTATTTAAATAATTCCATGTTTAACTGTATTTAATGCTCATTGCCAGCCCCCACCTCTTCTTTTTTTAACAAGCCATGTGGTTTCTATATTTTCTGATTTGCCTCTGTGCTGTCTCCATATGAACAAGTCCTTGACTGATAAAGCTTTACCTCACAAAGCTTTATAAATATCACACCATTGTTTAAGATATTTTATATTGCAGAGAACTCTGAGGGCAGCATGATTTTATTTCATAGTTATAAACTTTTTTCTTTCTACAAGAATACCTATAGGCTTTATTTGTCTTTGTAATAAAAATCTGCTACAGTGTATCTTGTTATGACTCTATTTTTATTATTTTCATAAGACAAGTAAATCCTTTATATCTGAAGACTTCGGTCTTCATTTCAGTCAGTAAAATTTTCTTCGATTGTATTTGCAATTTTTTTTGCTCTACTGGTTATTGAATACTTATTCTCGAGGCTTTATTATCTTTACTTTTATTTTCATCTTTCAAATTTTTTCACTGCATTTTTAGAAAAAGCTTCTAAATTTTGACCATCAGGTCACTGATTCAATATCTTTTTGGATCAGCTTTACTAATGATTAAATTTTATCCTAGCCTTCTATTTTAATACAGCTTTTTCATTAAAGACATTAAAAGGCAGTTTAAATCTTACCTTATTCTGTTTTTACTCTTATTATGTTCCTCCTTTTCAAATCTATTCCCATTTCAAAGGTTTCTTATCTTTTGCTATCCTATGGAAAAATACCTAGAAGTTTCCTTATCTTTTCTTTTATTGTGGTGAGAATTTCCTTTGTGCCAAAGAATTTGTTATAAGCCCCCATGTTTACTGTTTTGCTTCCTGCTTACTTGTCCTATTATAATATGTTTGCCAATAGATGGGGTCTATGGCTGGCTTTCTCATCTGATTTATAGTTTATTGGATGTCAGAACATTTCCAGTGGGGGAATAGATTAATGTTTACATGTCCTACTATTTAACTGGTGCAGGTTTGCTGGATTGAGATGGATTCTGTGTCATCCACAATATCTGTTGTCTGATACTTTGAACCAAGGGAGCAAATGCAAAACTAGGTTTCCCATGATTGACTGACAAATTGGTTCTTATTTTCATTTTTGCCCATGATACTTCACTTGTTGAAGCTGTGTCTCTAAGCATGTGGTGTATTTACTATCACCATCTCCTCTTGCTCCTCTTCTTGCACACACACACACACACACACAAAATTACTTTTTGTGTTTTGAGAATTTCATTCTCCAAAGAAAGGAAGGTAATAATGAGGACCAGGCTGGGGTTATAACACTCTCTCTGCCTCCAAGGAAATTTGTGTCCTGGATGGATAAATGGCCCAGTTTTCTAGTTAGGACTGATCTTGGGTCTTTTAGGTGAATGATATAGAGTGAGGGACGAAAGATAGCTCTTCCTATATCCTTTCATGTTAGTGACTTTTTCTATTTCAAGTGGCTGCTGATTATGATTTACAATTCATCTACCTAGTTCCTGCAGTTAATGGAATTTTCTCTGTTTCTGGTGGTTGGATGACTGTCAGTTGTAGTTTTCAGTGTCATCAATTTTTGCTTTTCCTCTGCCTGTATAGGTTATTTTAGCAAGCAGTTGGGACAGTCTACAGCTTGGACTTCTAGCCAAGTGCCAATTTTTGAAATACTTCCTTGAATTCCAATTTTAAATATTGCTATACAGGTCATGTCCTGGCCTATCTAAATATCACTCTGATGTGCTGAGTACATATCTTCCTGCCTAGGCAGGCAGGGAGACTAGCATCCTCCTCTATTCTGATGACATGGTTTTATCCTTATGCAGGGCTGAGAATAAGAATCAACTGAAATTAGTGGCTAATTATTGTCAGAAAGTACATTTTTGTATCATCTATGCCAAAATTAGAATCATGATTTTTTTTTGACAACTACTCTTCAAAATTCAGACTGACCAGACTAACTCTATTCAACAGGTTCAGTTCTAATGGTTATCAGAGAGATATTTTACAACTAATTCATCTTTACTGGGCAAAAAGGATGTAATGCCACTCAAATTTGTATTTAGCTCTGCAGATGTTCCAGTAGGAAATGGAATAGTTGGCACAGTTCCCATGTGAGATTACAAACAGTTCTTTTTTTGGGTAGACTCTTCTAATATTAGATGGAAGAGTTGAACACATGTAGAAGGAATATGCTCTATGAGAATATATCAGTTATCTATTGCTATATAACAAGCTACCCCAACATTTAGTAGCTTTAAAAAAGCAACCATTTATTGAGCTCACAATTCTATAGGTTGGCAATTTGGGCTAGGCTCAGCAAGGCAGTTCTTTTGGTCTCTATGGAGATTGCTCTTTTGTCTGCAGTTGGTTGCTGGTCAGTTGGTAAGCCACTGAGGGGTTAGCTTGTCTACGATGACCTCAGTCACAAGTCCAACAGATGGTTCACTGCCCCACAGGTCACCTGGGTCACTTGTCTCTTGCCATTCATCAAGTGAGACCAGGCTTATTCACATGGACGCTCAGAGAGTTCCAGGTTAGAAGGATAAAGCATGCAAGGCCTCCTGAGGTCTGGTCTAGGAGCTGGCAGAATGTTGCTTCTGTAGCTGACGCAATAGATAGCGTGGAGAAACCAACTATATGTCTTAATGAGATGAGCTGCTAATTCACATTGCAAAGGGACAGGGACACAGAGAGGGATGGATATTGTGGATATTTTTTAAGCTACCATAGAATTATATCTAATATGGAGGTAAGCTTGATAAATCAGTATGTGTATTAATTTCCTATGACTGCTGTAACAAATTACCACAAACGTGGTGGTTTAAAATAACACAACTTTTCTCTTTTACAGTTCTGGAAGCTAAAAATCCAAAATCAGTCTCACTGGGCTGACTCAAGGTATTATCACGGTTGCATTCCTTTGTGAGGCTTCAAGAAAGAATCTGTTTCTTGTCTTTTCCAGCTTCTGGAAACTGCCAGCATTCCTTGGTTTGTGGCTGCATCACTCCACTCTCTGCCTTCATGTTCACATTGTCTTCCCCTCTTGGATGGTCAAATCTTCCTATTGTAAGGATACATGTGATTGCTTTTAAGATCCACCTGAATAATACAGGATAATTCTCTCATCACAAGATCCTTTATCACCTCTGTAAAGTCCTTTTTTGTCATTTTAGATAATATCTACTGGTTCCAGAGCTAGGATATAGATATCTATTGGAGGACCACAGTAAGGGATCTACCTATGAGAAAGTGGCCAACTATTTAGCACTATGTATTTGTTTCCTTGGCCAAAAAGCAAAATGGTAAGCAAATTTGATCTAGGTTTGCCTAAAATTATATTAGAAATATCATCTTTGTCTCCTCAAAATCTGGCATCAATGGAATATGGGTCTTGGGTCTTCTGACAACTTAAGACAGAGAATAGTTATATTTCATTCATTCATTCTATAAATTTATTGAGCACACACAGAGCCAGGAACTGATATGCTTAGTGGGTTCTGGAGATATACCAGTGAGTAAACAAGAGTTTACATTTTGAGTTGTCCTGTCCAATATGGAAGTCACTAGCCCCATGGGGCTATTGAATGCTAGAAATGTGGCTGTTGAGGACTTGAAACGTGGCTCATCTGAATTGCAATGTATTGTAACATACACCTTGGATTTTGAACACTTAGCATGAAAAAAGAATATAAAATATCTCATTAAATTATTTTATTGGTTTAATATTGAAATGGCAATATTTTAGATAAAATGCATTAAGTTAATGACTATAGTCGATAGCCACAGATGAACGCACACAGCCGAGCGTCTTTAGCCAACAGCCATGATAATGAAGGCGCACAGCTGAGTGTCGACTTTAGCATTAATAACAAAACTTGACTTTTCTAATTTTTCATTTATCAAAATAAAATTGTGAACATTTAAAAATAACATAATAAAAATATATATGTATATGTTACCTATCCTGATTCACATTACAAGTAAAGCTTCCTGTAAAGTAAAACAAGCTTTCAGTGCTTTAAAGCTTTCCTCATCACACAAGAGCAAAACAGATTTGTTGTCAATGCACAGCACAAACTATCGTGCAGACTGAGTGCCGGCTGTGGGCAAGGTTTAGCGTCCGGCAAGCACTGTACCGAAGTGGTTAAATAAAATATATCATTAAAGTTAATTTCATTTGTTTACTCTTACCGTTTTAGTGAGAATACCAGAAAGTTTAAAATTACATATGTGGCTTACATTTATGATTCATGTCGTAATCATAATAGAAATAATAATAGAATAAGAATAATTATTCTTATTCTTAATAGAATAAGAATAATTGCATAATAGATTATGCAGTACAATTCTAGAGTTTGGGAGAAGAGAATAAATTATATTCTAATAAATGGATTGAAAATAAAATCTAGTGATGCCTTAGAGAATATCAGAGAGTTCAGGCTTCTCTAGATCAGGTGGCCAAGGAGGGACTTAATTGATTTTTGACCTGAGATCTGAATATATGAAGGCATCAGTGACACAAAGATTTGGGGGAACTGATTTCTAGGCAGAGACAACACCAAGGGTAAAACCCTAATCTGGGGAGCAAGTTTGGTGAGCATATTAAAAATACAGTGAGCAAGGGGGATATTAGAGTGGACAAACATTAGAAAGGTAGGAGTGAGCCAACTCATTTTATGTTCAACAAAGAGCTCAAATCCAATTTTCTCCTCTTCAGCTTTTGTTAAAACTCTGAATGAGATCACTGATATTTGAGAGAAAAAAATGTAAGGGGAATTTTAATAATGTAGCTGTGTGAACTTGACAAGTTATTCACTTCTTTGCCTCAGTTTTCTTATTTGTAAAATGGGAATAGTAATAATTGTAATGACCTCATAGGGTTATTATGAAGATTAAATGAAAACATGCATGTACATATATTCTTAGTAATATGTGCTGGCTATTACTAGTCTTTATTCTATATCAAGTTGGAGTAACTTAGAGTACATATTCATTGAATTACTTATAGAAATGCCTTCATAGGAATATAATTAAATAGGCTCTTGGTTTCATCAATGGTTGCACCAAGAATGGATTGTGTGATGATATTTCTGCTTATTCCATTAAACCATCTTTGTCTACTAGGTTATTAAACATTCATTGTATAAGAGTCCACATAAAATTTTTTTGAGAGTTTAGAAAATGTATCTTCTGATGAATTAGTATATATCATTTTATTATACAATGCAAGGTACAAAATAAGTAAAAATATAAAAAAGAAGAAATAAAACTCTCATTTTTTTCTCCTTTTTATATGGTACAGGCTAACAGGTTTCTCAGAGTTAAATTTCTTCTTGATTAGTGTAGGTTTATGGGATTTATGTTATAATTACTTTCCATAGCCCAAATGTATTGTTAGAGATCTTCTTATTATTTAAAAGCTATGACATGTATTTTATTATATACTATTTTAACTTAGTTTAAAAAAATGTTTAAGTCTAAATGAAATAAAAAATAGAAAACACTTTCTATGGAAAATGCATTCAAAACTTATTTCGAAGAACCAAGTTATTACAAAATTTTTGGAAAATAGCCCATTTATAAGTTTGGGAATTCCTCATGTCTTTTGGCAAAAGTGGATTCTTAAATATCTTATTAATTGTTCTCCTTAGAGGACATGCCTCCTAAAAAGAGGAGCAAAATTTAAGATCCTATCTTTTGATGATACATGTTAAACTTCACCACAAAATGTGCTGTGTGAATTTATCTTTGTATAGAAGTTACTATTTATAGAAGATAAATAGGAGCCATATGCCATTTTTTAAATCTAAGAACATCTATCTCAGAATTCATTCATTCACTCATTTATTCCTTCATTCCATGCCTGCTGAAGACCCATTTTGTACTAGAGTTGTAAGTACAGAGGTTAACTAAAGTGTCTGTGAGACAAAGCAGAAGCGTTCTGGAGCCAGATAGTTAAGGGCCTTATAAAACAAACATGCTGTGGAGTTAGAATTTCATCCTGAAGGCAACGGGGCGCCATGGAAGCATTTTAGATACAGAAATAACATGATCAGATTTGCTTTTTAGAATGACCTATGACAGCTGTTTGGGAGATAAATTTGCAGTGTCGATGGGGAAATAGGGGCAAGAGGGTAGGTGGGACTGCGCATTGGGATACCAAATAAGGAGGTTTTTCATAACAACCAGGAGAAATACTTTGGGTACAGCAGTGAGCATGGGGAAAATGGCCAAAATGCAAGAAACATTTAAAAGGTGGAATTCAGGCAATTTGGTAGGATATTCTGGGATGACCTAGGTTTTCAACTTAGGCAATGGAGTGGATAACACTGGTATTCACAGAGACAGGAGGTTAACGATATGAAGGTTGGTGGGATTTAATGCAGTGCAGTTGGTTTTGCAGTATGTTGAAATTGAGATGCCTGTGGGACAGCAGAATTGGTTTTGGATTTATTGATCTAAAGCTCAGGAACGGAGACAGAGATTTGAGAGACATTAAATCATTGACAACCATTGAAGGTATAGGTATAGATAAGATTTCCTAAAAGAGTGTGTAGATAGAAAAGATTGTTGACAATGGAAACTTTCTTAAACGATAGCATTTAAGAGGGAGAATGGTACGGGAGGAAGATAATCTAAATGAGAATGACTAAACAGGAGAAAATCCAGGAAACATGGTTTTGAGGAGAGAGTTTCAAGGAGGGAATAGTTTATAATATCAAATGTCAGAGAGAGGTCAAGTAAGACAAGAAATAAAAGGAATATTTTGGAATTTTAAATTGGTATATGGTATCAGAAACTGGCAGGAACAAGTTTAGCAGAATAAAGACGATGAAAACTGAGTCATAGTATGAAAAATGAATGAGGGATGAAGAGCTGGAGATAATGAGTTTAGACTTTGGGTTCTGAAGGGAAGAAAAGAACAGCAGCTATAAGGGGACACAGAGACGAGGCAGGTTCGCTTTACTATTGAAGCAGACGACTGTAATTTTACATGGAGTAAACCTGCAAGTGAAGAGCGGACATCTGATGGGAAAATGTCCCTGATATAGGAGGGGGGGATGGGATTCAGCGCCGCAAACCCCCACAGTGGTAGGAGGGGTACCTTTCACTTTTAATTGTTGAAACTTTATACAGCTCCACAACAATAGGGTAACTTATATGTGTCCTTCATCAATTAGTAATCTTCATTTATAACAAATGGGAGTCTTAAGAAATGATTAATTTTCATTACACTCTCAGAAAGAATTATAACGATAGTCATGGCCCTCATAAAATCTCCAGAGTTCCATTTTTCGACTACTCATTCTTCAGATTTTTATGACTCATTAGGACTTGTTCTCCATTCATTCAACCAAAATTATGCTCAGTGTCAGGGATATGATGATGAACAAAACACAATGCCTGCCCTTGAGAAACCAGCTGCACACAAGGCCTAGCTAGGAGTTAATCTTTTGCTGATGATAGGGACATGACAGTAATATACTGGTGATAATGATAGGATCCTTTATCCATTTGTCCACATGGTGTGATTATAATCTGCCTCCCCCTCAATAAAAGCATCAACTTCTCCTTTGCACAAGCTTTTTAGTTTTATGTTCCATAAAACAGTCCTGTAGAATTCTTTTCATGAAAATAAAGTGAATTAGTACTATTAAACACCCAAACGAATTCTTCACAAAAAGTGCTTTCAAGGCTGTCAGTTTTTTTCTTTTTAAGTTTTGACTATTAATTGTCTTGAGGATAAGGAGCTTGCCTAATACTTTTCTTTCAAGATATGTTAGACTGGGAAAAGCACAGTGTTTAGAATTCAGGAAACCTGAGGTCAATCACTAATGAGCCATGCAACTTATTAGCTAAGATACCTTGAGCACACCATTTAACAGCATCCAGAAGATGATATTAACACCTGTCCTTCCTACCTCTCAAGTATTTTTTTTTTAACAATCCAATAAATGAGGAGGTTCTTCATAACTGAAAAGTGTTTTGCAGATGGTTTGAGAGGGTCCCAGAATCCTAATGTCCTTTGGTTCTGTTCATGCCTAAAGTTTTTCATTTAGGGAAGGTAACATTAATAACTTTTCAATTTTGCTTAAACAAATTTGAGCTGGGTTTCTGTCCTTTGCAACAGAAAGAATCCTGACTTATGCAGCGGTTTCCTTCAGAATTCAGACACCTGCATTGTCTGAGGGCCGAATTAGATGAAATGCAGCAATGTGGCACAATCACATTAACCTGTATAGAATGCCTTCCGGGGTTCAGAGCCAGGTGCTTCCTCCAGGACTGCCTTTCAGAGCACAGAGTTGGTGATGCAGACTGTCTGAATGCTTATGATACTGACTGGATGCTGAGAGTAAAATTTTTTTTTTTTTTTTTTGAGACAGAGTCTCACTTTGTTGCCCAGGCTAGAGTGAGTGCCGTGGCGTCAGCCTAGCTCACAGCAACCTCAAACTCCTGGGCTCAAGCGATCCTACTGCCTCAGCCTCCCAAGTAGCTGGGACTACAGGCATGCGCCACCATGCCCGGCTAATTTTTTCTATATATATTAGTTGGCCAATTAATTTCTTTCTATTTATAGTAGAGATGGGGTCTCGCTCTTGCTCAGGCTGGTCTCGAACTCCTGAGCTCAAATGATCCGCCCACCTCGGCCTCCCAGAGAGCTAGGATTACAGGCTTGAGCCACTGAGCCCGGCGGTTCATCCATCTTGAAGATCAATCACTAGTACTTCATTCCT
>VSMD01138717.1:0-33336 GCA_008750895.1 Mirza zaza | reverse complement strand
GCCTCCTGCTGCCCCGCGATGTCCTGGCCCCTCCTCCCGGCCCGCCCCTGAAGGCCCTGCCCCCGCCTCCTGCCTCCCGCGATGTCCTGGCCCCTCCTTCCGCCCGCCCCCGAAGGCCCTGAGCCCGCCTCCTTCTCCCCGCCCCGCCCACAGGCTGCCTGAAGGGGCTGCGCCTTGGCCACAAGTGCTTCCTGCTCTCGCGCGACTTCGAGGCGCAGGCGGCGGCGCAGGCGCGGTGCGTGGCGCGGGGCGGGACTCTGGCGCAGCCGGCAGACCGCCCGCAGATGGAGGCGCTCGCTCGCTACCTGCGCGCGGCGCTCGCTCCCTACAACTGGCCGGTGTGGCTGGGCGTGCACGACCGGCGCGCCGAGGGCCTCTACCTCTTCGAAAACGGCCAGCGCGTGTCCTTCTTCGCCTGGCACCGCGCGCCGCGCCCCGAGCCGGGCGCCCGGCCCAGCGCTGCGCCGCACCCGCTCAGCCCCGACCAGCCCAACGGCGGAGCGCTGGAGAACTGCGTGGCGCAGGCTTCTGATGACGGGTCCTGGTGGGACCACGACTGCGAGCGGCGCCTCTACTACGTCTGCGAGTTCCCCTTCTAGCCGGGCCGGCTCCCTGGCTCTCCCACCACACCCGGCCTTTGCCTGCGCGCGCACCCTCCGCCCTCGAGAACGCCCTTCCTTCCCTGTCCCCAGGCGGGGCGCTCCCGGGAGGGTTTCTGCGCGCCGGGACCCCTCTGCGGCCTTTGCCTGAAGCGGCGGGCACCAGCCCAGGTCCCTCCGGTGCCAATAAAGCCTTGTGGAATCAGATTTGAGGGGCAGTGGAAGCGCGTTTGGCCTTTAACTCGCCGCAGGGGAAGCTAGAAAGGGCCAGACCCTGACCTTTGGGTGCCTGTCCTGTTCTGCTTTTCCAGGTGTTTGAGTCAGAGTGGTGGAGAGCACATGTGCGTATGTATACATGGTCATCTGCGCCTGCACACTGATGCCCGGAGTACACACGTGCACACACTGCAGACACCTCCACCTTCATGGTGCCCCGTCTCACGGCCTTTGAGACCTAGGGCCTGTCGATCCTCGTTCCAGGCCTGGCCAAAGAGATATGGGAAACACAAAGGAACTAAAGGCTCTGACAAGTCCTGAAAGAAAGCCCATTTCATTTTGTTTAGTATGTCCCAAACTTGTTTCCGTGGGTGGTACCATTTCAGGTAATATCAGGCCCTGGTCTGAGGTGAGAGACCCTCTACTCCTTTTCCTGTCCCTCACCCCCAGGGGCACATGTGGAGACACAAACTTAAGGACCCACCCAACGTTGGAGCTCCATCTCAATACTCCCTCCTATACTTCCTGCCCGTGAGACCACAAGCCAGTCCCTTCATCTCTGAATCTGTTTCCTCATCTGAACATAGGCACAGTTACCCCCTACTTTGTGTGGCTCTTGGGATGTTCAGGTGAGGCCAGGAAAATGTGCATTTGGGAAATGGTGGAACGTGAGCCACACGCTACCTTCCTCCCTCACCATTTTTCATACTTGTATTCCCTGGAGGCAGTGAGGACACCTAGAAGTCGGCCAGTCTGGGCCTCAGCGTTGCCGACAGCACTATTTGGGCAGAGGGTCTTCTTTGGAAATCACCCCAGTGCCTCCCCTGGTATTGGCATCATGGAGCCCAGGAATGAGGATGTGACCCTGTCTGTCCTTACATCTTTGTCCCTTCCTCTCCCTCAGCTGGGGCACCACTGCCAAAGTGTCACTGTTAGATCCACCTGTAGGAGGAGCTCGCCATCCCTGTCATCTCTAGAAGAGATCACCAACCCTTGTCCCTTCAAGAGTCATTTCTCAGCCCCACAGCCTCATAGGAAGTACCCGATTGGAGGTGGGGGTGGTTGTGGCCTGCCAACAGTAGGGCTTCAATCAGGGGACCAAAAACCTTGCTGAAAATTCTTTCCACTCTGAGCTTCAGTTTCTCCAGGGTGGGGTTGGGCAGCAGGACATCTGATAGCCAACCAGAGAGTGGGTTAGGCAGACACTGATGAGGACCTCCTCTTTCCTGGAAGGGTCCCCTCGCTCACAGAGCTTTCCTTCTGGAAAGTATGTGGATGGGGCAGCATGACCGTTACCTGCCTGGATTCTGCAGCCACATGATCCAGGTTCTAGTCCTACCTCAACCACTTACCTAGTGGGCAAACTGGAGTGAGAAATAACTTGGCCATTTCCCAGTGTCCTGTATGTACAATGGACATAATATACCTATTTCCCAGAATACAGCTGGACACAGAGGGTCTTTGCCATACCCAGATCTGTGCCTCACTCAGCAATTCGACCTCCCCTTCCCCTCTTCAGGCTCTCTCCGGATGTTGTGCCTTTGCCCATGCGAAGATCCCTGCCCTCCCTTCCCTTCTCTATGGGGGTGAACACCCACTTCCAAGAATAGGCTAACATGTCACCCCAAACAGCTAACCTTTCCCCTGACCTTGTAGGTTTAGGGGCCCCTTTGGTGTCTCAAAACTGCTGACTCCTCTTCCTGACCCAGCCCTGATCAACCAGTCTGGGGGACACTCCTGGTGGGGATGGGGGGCAGGACTGCTTACAACCAACTCCGTGTCCTGGCACGCCTGGCACATGGGAGCCCTTTGAATGAAAATGCCTCTGTAGGATCAAGCTGGGGACTCTGAGATGCGTCGGATCTCTGCTGCTTGTTCTCCCTGGCCTCCCCCAGGCTGGGGTCAGGCACCTCCTCTGGTTTCCCGCAGGGTCTGGAGCTTTCCGCATCACTTTAGGTGCCGCTGTCTGGTCAATGCATGCCTCCCTGACAGGGCTCAGGGCTACTACACCAAGTCCCCTGTCCAAGTCCAGGGACGGAGTTGTGGGCATGCAGAGAGGTCCAAAGTGGGGAGTGGAGAGTGTCTACAAAGACTGGTTATGCTGCAGAAGAGCACGGTTGTACGCGGCATTCGGTTCTGATTCCTGAGTCCAGTCTGCGTGTGGGAAACCTCCCCTCTCCCCTCTAGGAGGCCTGCCCACGCCTCCCGTGGGCCGGAGATTGCCAATGCTCTCCCCTGGCTTTCCGCGGAGCGCCTGCGGCTTGCGAGGCCAAAGCACGGACCAGGGGAGGCCTCAGCAGCTGACTGGGACCATGTGTTAAGGGACCCCGGGGAAGTAGTAGAGGAAGGGCAGGACTCGCCATGAGCCAGCGGAGGAAGAACCAGCGGCCGCACGGCTTGCAGGACTACAAATCCCGGGAAGCCGAGAGCCAGGCCTCCCACCGCCTCCCCAGAGCCGCGTCTTTCTGCAGTCATCGAGGGACTCACCAAGTCCTCGCGCAAGCCCCACCCCCGTCCTCCCACGTGGGGTTCGCCTACATTTCCCAGAAGCCTGAGAGGCCACGCCCCTCGCGATGAGGTCAGAGAACTGCAGTCTCCAATCAGAGCTCAGGCCACGCCTCTCCACGCCTCGAGGTATTTTGGGAAATGTAGTCCGGTCCCGTGCCCACTGGTAGGGAAACCGAAGCCTCGTAGTCGTTAACATTCGCTTACACATCAACATTCTCTTACACTGTAATCGGCGCTGTGATCTTACAGACAAGTTTTTCAAAACACGTATGGATTTCCATGGGTAGATCATAACCATTTTCTAAAAAGTGAAATAAAGTCATATAAAATATCAGTATGTGTAGAACATGGTAAAAAAAATTTTTCAACATTTAGGCATTTGAGTATGTACTGAATTAGAATATGAAATTCGATATAAAGTTTCTTCCTTTGCCTGGAAAAAGTCTGCTAAACACCTGTTCAAACCAACCTAGTTTCTTACAAAACAACAAAAAACAAAGACGAAACTTTTTATTTGGAAATAATTTAAAACTTTTTGATAACCTGCACAAATATGAATACTGTAGTACATACATATACTCTTTATCCGGATTTGTTTATTGTTAACAGTTTACCCCATTTTAGCTTTATCATTCTATATATCCATCTATCCACTCACCCAACCATCCTAGCCCAATCACCAGGAACAAAACCCAAATCAGATTTGTCGGCCCATTGCAATGAGGGAGACCACACTCCAGAGGAGGAGCTGTGACTGAGTTATAAGATTTGGGAGAAGAGAGAAATTTGGTTGAAACTTAAGTGAAACAGTGTTTTGATAAGTTCAGAACAAAGCAGGAATGTATATAAGTGAGTCAACATCAGGTCTGAACTGCAAAGTGGACCCAGGATCTTGTTTCCTTGGAAACTACAATGTTAATATAAATGTGGCATGTCGTGCCCAGAAACTATTTAAAGCTCTGCACCACGGCTGGAAATCTGAGGTTTCTTATGTGTCAAAGTGGCTGAGATCATCCAGGCAAGAAAGATTAGGCTGTTTCATTCTCATGGATGGACCTTCAAACAGCAAAGTTTCCAACAGTCTATAATTTTAGAGATCAAGGTTTCTCCGTGAGCAAAATGGCATTAGCCACTCACAAAGGGGGTTGTTAGGACACATTACAGCTGCCTCGCATCCCTGGATGAAATGTTTCCCGGCAACTTTGCAGCTGGCTTTATCTGGATCTGTAGGTGGATGGCAGGGCAGATTTTTACAGTATTAGCTGGTTTTTTGTTCCTCAATAGACACCCATATTTCCTGGGGCATGTAAGAGTTATTTACACACACCATGGCCCTTCACCCCTACATTGTTCAGTTTGTATTTCCTAAGAATAGAGATATTCTCTAACATAACCACAGTAATCAACCTCAGTAATGTAACATTTATGCAATACTTCTGTCTAATCTACTGGTGGTATTCCAATTTTGCCAGGTGACCCAATGATGTCCTTCATAGCAGTTCCCTCTGCAGTTCAGGATCCAATCTGAGGTCAGGCATTGCATTTAGTTGTCATGTCTCTTTAGCCTCTTTTAATCTGGAATATTTCCACATTTATGATATTGACATTTTGGAAGAGCAACTCCTCGCTCTTTTAAAAATAGAAGTTCCACATTTTGAGTTTGTCTAATGTTTTCTTGTGATGATTAGTTTCAGGTTATACATTCTCCACCACAATATATGAGGTGTGTTCAGCTGTGAAGGTATTCTGTCCGGATACAGTCAACGTCCAATCATCCCTCATCTGTGATGTTAGTTTTGATCACTCAGCTGAGGCAATATCCAATTCCTCCACTATATAATTCACCTTTGCAATTAATAAGCACTCTATGGGCAGATACTTTAATATCAAGCAAATATCTGGCTCCTCATCAAAATTTCCCAGATTGAGCATTCATTGATGATTCTTCTCTTATCCCATATATACCATAATGGTTGGAAAATGATGATTTTCCAGCACTGGTACCACCTCTGCATTTGCCAGTCAACACTCAGCATTCTATTATAAACAAAAGTCCATCTCTTTCCCCTCACTTGTCCATTTATTATGAAACAGAGTCATGAATTCCCATTTTTCCCATGGTTATAGTTTATTACCCATCTTTTTTTTTAAAAAACACTTCCTTAACTTTATAGCATAACAAGATTTCCAGTCTAATCTGTACTTCATCTTTTGTCTGTCCCAACCCTGAAATCAGACATTTCCTCCAGGGAGCCCTGGATCCTTTTAGTGGGGATGGTATTAGAGACCAAGATCTGGGTGCTAGGTGTGCTCAGTGCCATTGAGCTATATTTGCTTCCTGGTCTTTTTAGCAGACAGAGCAACCTGGCTCCTTTACAGAGATGGGAGGACTGAGGCTGTGAGAGGGGTCTATACACAGGGATGCTTTCAGCAAAACACTCTGAGCCAAATGGCTCAAATGCTTACTGGTTAAAGCAATTCAGGATGGGGAGGCAATCACGTCCACCAGGCAGAGACACCCATCTGGGAAGTAGGAGGCCTAAAAACTTTCCCACTGAAACTGGACCCAAGAACATCTGTTACAGCAGGAGAGGAGGAAGCCAGACATTCAAAAGGACTTCCTAAGGAATTCGTGAGCAGCCTGGGTTGGAGGAAATGATCAATGACCTTAATTTTTTTTTAAGTAAAACATGAGTTCAGAGCAGTTCAGAGAATTGAGTGGCACAAGTGCCAGCAAATATGGAGCATTTGGAGATCTCCTTGTGGCCATATTTCTCTTCTTACAAGGATACCGTTCTGATTGGATTAGGGCCCACCCTAATGGTCTTATTTAACCTTAATCACCTCTTTAGAGACTGTGTCTCCTGATACAGTCACATTCTGAGGTATTAGGGGTTAGGGCTTCGACACACAAATTTTGGAGGGACACAATTCAGCCCATCACCAAATCTTACTGTATGTTATTTGCAACTTGCTTTTTAGAGGTAGACACCTTACTAAGATCTGTTCATGTTGCTTTTTAGAGGTAGACACCTTACTAAGATCTGTTCATGTTGGTGCCTGTAGCTATAGTTCATGTATTTTCACTGTGGTATGGTAGGAAAATGATAAAAAAATATATATAGAGAGAAATTGATGAAATGGATTTGGGAAGAAAAGAAGATTAACGAAACCCGAAAGCTATTTTAATGTTTGAAAAAGTTACTAAGATAGACTGACTTGGCAAAACCAATCAAGAAAAAAGGGAGACGCTGGAAATAAAATACAAACTGTAAAATGGTGAATAATTATAGCCAGGGCAGAGATATAAAAAGTAATGAAATTATATTATGGCTAACTTTGTGCTAACATTTAAAAGCCTCGATGAAGTGGTTCAATTACTAGAAGAATATCAAATGCTAAAATGACACAAAATTAGAGAATTTGAATAAGCCAGTAAGTATTCAACTATTTAAAGTTATATTCAAAGATTTCCCCTCTCCCCAAAAAAACCCTAGGCACAGATGGTTTTCTAGGCAAGTGATACCAAACATTCAAGGAATGTTGAATTCCTGTCTTATACGAGTTATTCCAGAAAATAGCTGGAAAATTATGTAATAGTTGCTCAAGACTAACGCAATGTTGATTCCAAAACCACGTAAGGACAAGAAACGAAACTTATAGGTTTATTTCATTTGTGAATGAAGATGCAAAAATCCTAAATCAAATAATTACCTATTAAATCCAACGTATCATAATCCATCACAAAGAAGTAGGATTTAGCCCCCTAATGCAAAGATGGTTCAAAAAAAATTTTTTAAATCATTCAGTATAAATCACCATATCAATAGATTAATGATGAAAATATAATGATTTTAATTGATGTAAAAATAGTTTGATAAAGCTATATATCTATTTATGATTAAAACACTTGGCAAACTGGGGAAAAAAGAGAACTCTCTTAACTTCATAAAACTTTCAGCAAACACCATAGAAATTTTGGATGCCTTTTCTTTAGGTTATGAACAAACTAGGCTATTGCTTTACCTAGGACTGTATGTAAGTTCTGAGTAATGCTTTGTTGAAACAGAAAAAGAAATAAGAGCTATAAAGACTAGAAGGGAATTAAGAAAGCTGCTATTATTTGAATATGATATAATTGTATACCCAGTCAAACCAATAAATCAATGGACAAACTATTTGAACAAATAATAAGAGATATCTACAAGGTCTCCAGTTACAAGATTAACCTACAGAAATCACTATACAAATAACAAACAAGCATAAAATATTAAATACTGTACACAATCCCACAAAAAAGTAGAAATCCTCTACAAATTAGCAAAGAAGAATACACAAGATTCTGTCAAGAAAACTTAATCTCTAATAAAGAAACTTGAGGATGATTTGATTAAAAACAAAGACATTCTCTGCTCACAGAGGGGGTGGTTAAATATTATACAGGTGTCGGCCAGGCACCACCGCTCACGCCTGTAATCCTAGCACTCTGGGAGGCCAAGGCAGGAGGATTGCTCAAGGTCAGGAGTTCAAAACCAGCCTGAGCAAGAGTGAGACTCCATCTCTACTAAAAATAGAAAGAAATTAATTGGCCAACTAAAAATATATAGAAAAAAATTAGCCGGGCATGGTGGCACATGCCTGTAGTCCCAGCTACTCGGGAGGCTGAGGCAGAAGGATTGCTTGAACCCGGAGTTGGAAGTTGCTGTGAGCTAGGCTGACACCACGGCACTCTAGCCCAGGCAACACAGTGAGACTCTGTCTCAAAAAAATAAATAAATAAAAAATAAATAAATAAATATTATACAGATGTCAAAACCTCACCAATAATTTGCAGATTTAATACCATTGCAAGCAAATTTCCAGTTGTTTTTATTTTAACAGCTTGAGATTCACATAAAATACAATTCACACATTTAGAATGTACAATTCAATGGTTCTTAGTGTATTCACAGTCAATTTTAGAGCATTTTCACCGCCTCAAAAAGGAACCCTGCACCCTTTAGTTCTCATCCCTCTACCTCCCCAGTCTCCCCCACTCTGCCCCAGCCCTGAGAAATCACTAGTATACTCCTTGTCTCTACAGGT
This sequence comes from Mirza zaza, assembly GCA_008750895.1. Lineage (NCBI taxonomy): Eukaryota > Metazoa > Chordata > Mammalia > Primates > Cheirogaleidae > Mirza > Mirza zaza. The sequence continues at coordinate 24,928 of VSMD01138717.1, read as the reverse complement.
TTGCCCATTAGGAACATTTCATATGAATGGAATCATACACTGTGTGGTCTTTTGTGACTGGCTTCTTTCACTTTGCCTAATCTTTTCAAGGTTCATCCATGCTGTAGCATTTATTACTACTTCATTCATTTTTGTGGCCAAATAACATTACATTGTATGGATAGACCAGATTTTGTTTATCCATTCATCTGTTGATGGAAATGTGAGTTGCTTTCACCTTTTGGCTATTATGAATAATGTTGCTATAAACAAGTGTCCAAGTTTTTGTGTGGACATATGTATTCCTTTCTTTTGGGTATTTACCTAGGAGTAGAATTGCTGGATCATATGGTAACTCTGTATTTAAGATTTTGAGGAACTGCCAGTCTGTTTTCCCAAGTGGCTGCACTGTTTTACATTTCCACCAACAATGTATGAAAGTCCCAAGTTATCTACATCCTTGTCAACACTTGTTATTATCTGAACTTTTATTCTAGCCATCCTATTGGGTGTGAAGTGATATCCCATTGTGGTCTTTATTTGTATTTCCATAATGACTAATGATGTTAATATTGTTGTGTGCTTTTTGGCCATTTGTATATCTTCTTTGGAAAATGTCTATTCAGATCATTTGCCCATTTTAAAATTGGGTTATTTGTCTTTTTATTACTGAGTTGTAAGTGTTCTTTATATATTCTATTTTATTTAGTTGCTGTTTTAGGGGTTATGACATACATTTTAATTCACCAGAATCAGTTTCAGACATATACTAGCTTGCTCTATTTCCTTTCCTCTCTTATTATGGTATTATTGTTATACACATTTTTTTTTTTTGAGACAGAGTCTTACTCCGTTGCCTGGGCTCTAGTGCTGTGGCATCAGCCTAGTTCACAGCAACCTCAAACTCCTGAGCTCAAGTGATCCTCCTGTCTCGGCCTCCCAAGTAGCTGGGATTACAGGCATGGGCCACTAAGCCTGCCTAATTTTTTTATAAATACATATTTTTTAGTTGTCCAGCTAATTTCTTTCTATTTTTTTAGTAGAGATAGGGTCTCACCCTTGTTTAGGCTGGTCTCAAACTCCTGAGCCTCAAATGAACCTCCCTCCTTGGCCTCCCAGAGTTCTAGGATTATTACAGGTGTGAGCCACCATGCCCAGCCTGTTATACACATTAATATTACAAACCAAACAATACACTGTTATAATTATTACTTTACCATTTGGATTTCCTTAACCCAATAACAGCAAAAAACATATTTGCAATAAAATATATTGCAAACATATCACATTTATATATGTTATAGGCCCAACAATAAATTATATACATATTATTTTATATAATTGCTTTTAAAATCTGTTATGAGAAGAAAGGTGATAAACATGCCTTTTAACTGTCTTTTACAGTTACAAAATTACCTTTACCAGTATTCCGTGTTTTGTGTAAATGTGGATTTGCATTTCTGCTTTCATATGAATCTTCATTTTTTGCTTTCAGCATAAAGAACTTCCTTTAGTTTTCCTCCCCCCCCCCCAAGAGTCTCGCTCTGTTGCCCTGGGTAGAGTGTAGTGGTGTCATCATAGCTCACAGCAACCTCAAACTCCTGGGCTCAAGTAATCCTCCTGCCTCAGCCTCCTGGATAGCTGGAACTATAGGTGTGCACCAGTGTGTCTGGCTAATTTTTTTTAAAATTTTTGGTAGAGATGGGGTCTTGCTCTTGCTCAGGCTGGTCTCGAACTCCTGACCTTGAGCAATCCTCCCGCCTCAGTCTCCCAAAGTGCTAGGATTATAGGCGTGAGCCACCATGCCCAGCCATTCCTTTAGTATTTCTTGTAAGGTGAGTCAGCTAACAACAAATTCTCCATTTTTGTCTATCTGGTAATGTCTTTAATTCACCATCACTTTTGAAAGATAGCTTTACTGGATATAGGATTCATAGTTAACAGTTTTATTTTTTGAGCGCTTTGAAAATGTTATCCCCTTGCCTTCTAGTCTCCATTGTTTTTGTTGGGAAATCAGCTGTTAATCTAATTTAGTTTCCCTTGTATGTGAAAAGTCATTTTTGTCTTTCTGCTTTCAAGATTTTCTCCTTGTCTTTGACTTTCAGCCTTTTTACTATAATGTGTCTGCTCGAGAATCTCTACATTTATTCTACTTTCAGTTCGTTAAGCTTCCTGGATGTATAGGTTAATGTAATAAATGTGAGAAGTTTTCAGCCATTATTTTTTCAAGTTAACTTTCTTCATCTTTCTATCTTCCCCTTCTGGTAATTATGCATATATTGGTTCACTTACTGATGTCAATAACAGCAATTGTTATTGCTGCACTTTAGCCTGGGCACCAGAGTGAGACCCTGCTTCAAGAAAAAAAAAAAAGAATTTATTCAATCAACAAACATGTATTGAAAACCTACCATGTGCCAGGCATTGTGCCAATGTTGGGGATAACAGGCAAACACACAGACCCAGGCCCCGAATACAGGACACTCTGAGTGCTGAGACAAATAGACATCAAACAAACATGCTCACAAACACATTTGTTTGTTTTCAAACAGGGCTAAGTGTTCTGGAGTGAAGGAACCCAGGCTGATGAGAGCTGCAACAAAGGATATGGTGTCAGAGCCGGAGGTTTGCTGAGGAAGTGACATTTGAGGTGAGATTTGAAGGATGATAGGAATTAAAAGAGGCAGGGAATAGTGTTCCAGATACAGGGTTTTGGGGACTGACATTATACTTTCCTGGTTTAAGAATTAAATTTAGTGAGTAATGTACGTGCTCTGCCCAGAGCATGTGAGAGTAATGTGTTCTGGACAGGGTCCCTGTGACAAACAAGGTTGCTGCCTAGAGGCATCACAAAGGACCTGAGTTTCTGTACTAAGGCAAGAGCTGCCCAGCCCCACGGCAGTGGGGGTCTGGAGGCCACACGATAAACGCATTGTTCCTGTGATTGCTGCTTAGCCCCATAAGATGGCTGGTTAGTCAATGACGGGTAAGACCCTTGAAGGGAGGGGCAACCTAAGACATGCACAGCCACTGGGGGCCAGCCTAGAGGAACTGTGGCTGCCTTGCCCAACCTTGATAATCTTGGTCTGTGATCTATGCTTGGCGCCTAGGGCAACCACCTAGAAACCTTGATTCGGGGGACATCTGTGTCCTTAAGCCTACATGTTCTGGAATTTATGGCCATTACTGTAATGCCTGGGTGGTCACGTACAGGGAACTAACTTTAATTTTTTAGAATATAAAAATAAACTGACTGGTGCATTCGGCACTCGAGTCATGTACCTGTCTTTATGTGTGTCTGTGTTTTTCTCTTATGTTCTGTGTTCATCCCCTGTCCTGTAAACGGGCCACGGCAAGAGGGAATGGCATGTGCTCAGGCCCCAAGGATAATATCTACTTTTCTATGAATATTAGGAATGATGGCCTTTTCTCCCTCATATTTTGGTGAGATTTTTTTCACCAGCAGTTCAGAGTAGCTAAAATTTTGAAAACCAAGCACCAGAATTTCATTAGTTAAAGTTAAGAAAAAACAGAGGATCTGAAAAGCTCGAAGTATAAATACAGGAAGGAAGTATTAAAAACGGATGATTAGCAAATAGAATATGAAACATAAAATGTTTTTGTCTACAGAAGAGCCAAAAACCAGTTTTGATAAGGCCCAATATTTTTTAAAAACCAAGTTTATTTGGATGTAATTTACATGTAATAAAATCTGCCAATTTTAAGTGTACAGTTGTAGAGATTTTTATAAATGTATACACCCATACTATGATCAAGAAACAGAACATTTTCAGTCCTCAAAATTCCTTCAGACCTTAGGCTTCCATCCATTGATCTGCTCTCTAACAGTATAAATTAGTTTTCCATTTTCTAGGGTTTCATATAAATGGAACTTTTCTTAGAGTTACCAGAGCAAGCAATTAAAACTACAGAATGCTCAGTTAAATTTGAATATCAGATAAACAATGAATAATTTTTCAGAATTGCACTGGGCATATTTATACTAAAAATTAGTTGTTGCATCTCTGAAATTAAGTTTAACTGGGCATCCTGTATTTTGTTTGGCCACCATAATTTTTTGTGTCTGGCTGTGGATGGGGTTTTGGAGATTTGTCCCCACAGTTGCAGATATCTGTAGTGTGTTCTTGTTCATTGCTGAGTAGTATTCCACTGCTGTTAGTATTGGTTAGCAGTATTCCATTCTACTGTCGATGAACATTTGGATTCTCCCAGTATGAGTACATAATGAATAAAGCTTCGAACACCCAAGGTCAACAGTTAATTTCATACTTTTCCTACAGATAATGCTGGTGCTTGTGAACCTGTGGTCCCTGAAGGTGTCTGCCACCAAGGTCCTGGGGACTTGAAAAGACTGTTCGTGGGAGATGGACATGTGAGTCTACTGCTAAAATGCTCTTTGGCCATCTCTCCTCTGTCTGCCCGCTCCCCTCTGCTCTCTCCCTTCACTTTCTACAATGTCCATGAAATGAGTTAATATATGCAAGGCATTGAGAACAGCACTTGGGACACAGTAGGTGCTCAAAAATCATCAGCTCCCATTATTAATCCTATTCACTCTGTAGAATGTGTTGGCTTCAGCATTTTGCTGACTCTAGGACACTCTATTTTTATAGGTGTACAAAGAAAGAATAGTTTATACTACCTATAAGAGGCAACACAACTCTTACCACTTGGAATTTTTATTTCTTATTGATTGAAAGAGCTCTTAAAAGTGTATTTATGGCAAGCTATAAAGGAAAATGTTAAGTAAAATAAAGCATTGCCCAAATTGTTTTACAATTGAGGTACTTTTCTTTGTTTAAGAAATCTATTGGCTGGGGCCAGGTGCCATGGCTTATGCCTGTAATTCTAGCACTTTGGGAGACTGAGGCCAGAGGATGCTGCGAGGTGAGGAGTTCAAGACTCACCTGGGCAACATAGCAAGACCTTGTCTTTACAAAAAGTTAAAAAAAAAAATAGCAGGTGGCTTGTGCCTGTATTCCTAGCTACTCAAGAGGCTGAATTGCTTGGGCCCAGGAGTTCAAGGCTGCAGTGAACTATGATTGTTCTATTGCGCTCCAGCCTGGGTGACAGAGCAAGATGCCATCTCTTAGAAACTTTTGTTATACATATATATATATATATCACTTATATATATATATATCACTATATATATATATATCACTTTTATATATATATATCAAAAGTGATATATATATATATCACTTTTATATATATATATATCACTTTTGTTATATATATATATATATATTATATATATGTGTGTGTGTGTGCGTGTGTGTGTGTGTGTATATGTATGTGTGTGTGTGTGTGTGTGTATTTGAGACAGAGTCTCGCTTTGTTGCCCGGACTAGAGTGCCATGGCATCAGCCTAGCTCACAGCAACCTCAAACTCCTGGGCTCAACCGATCCTCCTGCCTCAGCCTCCCGAGTAGCTGGGACTACAGGCATGTGCCACCATGCCTGGCTAATTTTTTCTATATATATATTAGTTGGCCAATTAATTTCTTTCTATTTATAGTAGAGACAGGGTCTCGCTCTTGCTTAGGCTGGTTTCGAACTCCTGACCTCGAGCAATCCGCCTGCCTCGACCTCCCAGATTGCTAGGATTACAAGCATCAGCCACCGCGCCTGGCCTGATAGAGTCTTTTATGATCACTTTTGTTATGAAGTATATGAGCCTGATAATCCTTTTTTCATGGGTCCATTCATCAGGGTGTTTGCAGCTCTATTTATCAGGGTTTTAAAAATATTAGTGACTCTATTTTGTGACAACTTTTACAATAAACAGTGCTACAAATAACACCTTTGGTGATAACGCTTTTTTCCATGTTTAGGTTTATTTCTTTGGTCTGGATTCCCACAAGTGGTCCTCAAAGAAAAAGAGGTCTTGCTGAGTGAGGGTGGCTCATGGCTGCAACCCTAATACTTGGGAGGCTGAGGCGGGAGGATCACTTTAGCTCAGGAGTTGAAGACCAGCTTGGGCAATAGTGAGAGCCATCTCTACCAAAAAAAAAAAAAAGTCACGTGTGGTGGTGCACGCCTGTAATCCCAGCTACAGCAGAGGCCGAGGCAGGAGGATCACTTGAGCCCAAGAGTTGAAGGCCACAGTGGAGGCTTCAGTGAGCTGTGTTGAGGCCGCTGCACTCCAGCCCAGGCAAGGAAGCAAAAAATAAAAAAGGAGGAAGAAAGGAAAGGCCTTGTCTTTGTCATCCAGAAGGACATGAGAATACTACAACAGAGCAGGAGAGATTCTGCCTCAGCCCTGGCCGCCAGCTCTGGGGCTTCTTGCTAATTTTTTTTCCTGGTTGTTGATTTATTGGATTGGATTTTGATTTTTTTTGTGTGTGATAGACATCTTTCTGGAATGGTTGGCTATTTACTCTGTTTCCTCTTTTGTGAACTGTCTCTTCATGTCTTGTGCCCACTTGCCTCCTAGAATCCAACTCTTTTGTTCCCTTTTCAGTGTGATTTTCCCGATAAGATTATTGACACTATTTTCGTCACAGGGATATGAGGGTTTTTTCCAAGTCTATTTCTTGACTTATAATTTTAGTGCGAGCTGTGTTTTATACACAGAGCTTTTGAGTTGAAGGTTGTCAAATCTGTATTCTTAATAAGAGAAAAAAAATTCGCTTAAGCATTTTTAAAATTAAAACTAATTTGAATACAGCACAACTCACCCTTTTTCGGTGCAGTTCTGAGGTTTTGGCAAATGCCTACATTGTGTGACCACCACCCGACCAGGACCCAGAGCAGTTCCATCGCCCCAAATTCCTTCAGCCCCCCCCCCCCCCCGTTATAGTTCAAATGCTTAAAATACAGGAAAGCTAAAGGAATGGACATGGTGAATAAGCGATTTTTATCTCCTGGTCGTTCTATGTTTTTAAATGTTGACCCTAATTTTTTTCCCTTTCTTTCCTTGTGAATAAAACTAGCAATGCCAACTGAGTGAAAAAATGCTAACCAAACTAGAATCGGTACTCAGAAAGTTCCCTGCCATGGCTCACACCTATAATCCTAGCACTCTGGGAGGCTGAGGCGGGAGAATCGCTCAAGGTCAGGAGTTCGAAACCAGCCCCCGTCTCTACTAAAACTAGAAACAAATTAATTGGCCAACTAAAAATATATACAAAAAATTAGCCAGGCATGGTGGTGCATGCCTGTAGTCCCAGCTACTCGGGAGGCTGAGGCAGGAGGATCGCTTGAGCCCAGGAGTTTGAGGTTGCAGTGAGCTAGGCTGACGCCACGGCACTCTAGCCTGGGCAACAGAATGAGACTCTGTCTCAAAAAAAAAAAATTCTCTGCCATCCTCTTTCTTCCCTCAGATAATGAGAATTGTTAACAGTTTTACATCTTCCTTTTGAGGATTTCACCTCTGCATTTTATTTTTTCTTCCCTTATTCATATATGCACCAAGCACAGGGAATATCAGGCCGTGTGCGCCCTTCACCTGTGCCGGTTCCTAGACACACGCGGTTTCTAGATTCTCTCCTGGTTTCCATCTGGCCACGCCCTCCTCACAAGCTCCTCCCCCAGGGCTCAGAGCGTCTAGAGGCCCCACAGCTCCCATAACTAGAGAATGTGAGTGACAACAGCAATGAACCGTCCCCTCTGTACAGATGAGTCCGACCGAGAGACCCTGGTGCCCATGATGCCATGTGGGGTCGGGCTCTGTCACCCACAGCTGGCCGGTGTCATCCACCTTTGCCTTCCTGGGAGTGTTTCAGCACAAATTTACAGCATTTTTTTTTTTTTTAAGACACAGGGTCTCACTTTGACACCCAGGCTGGAGTGGAGTGGCGTCATCATAGTTTACTGCAACCTCAAACTCCTGGGCTCAAGCGATCCTCCTGTCTCAGCCTCCCGAGTAGCTGAGACTACAGGCATGCACCTTCACGCTTGGCTAATTTTTCTTAGCTTTTTGTAGAGACGGGGTCTTGCTATGTTGCCCAGGCTGGTTTCAAACTCCTGGCCTCAAACGATTCTCCCAACTCGGCCTCCCAAAGTGGTAGGATTACAGGTGTGAACCACCGTGACCGGCCAGCAGTTTTTCATTTGACCTACCAACTCCACTTTTAGGGATTTATCCTTTGGTGCTATTTTCTCAATGGGCCATAATTATGATGGCTCACAGATAGTGCTTCTTGTTTTCCAGATACTCTGCTAAGAATTTCACATGGATGATGTCATTTAAACCTCATGACAACATGCCTAGGTGGGTGCTATTATTATCTCCGTGTTACGGAGGAGGAGAAGGAGCTCAGAGAGGTTAGGTGACTTACCCATGGTCACCCAGCTAGCAGGCGGCAGGGCTAGGACTCCAAGCACGAAGACAAACAGTTCAGCCCTGGGCTGTCTGATGGTATAGCACAGGCCACGTGTAAGTAAGGTACTGAGTTTTAAAAAAGAAGCAGCTTTATTAAGATATAATTTATATACCATACAAATTGCCCATTTAAAATGTAAAAATCCAATGGTTTTGGGTATATTACATTATTCATTTAAAAAAATTATGCTAATGTACATGTGACACAAAATTTCCATGAAACCATTTTAAAATGTATAATTCAGCAGCATTAATTACATTCGTAATGTTGTGTAACCATCCCCACTATCTATTTTTAAACTTTTTCATCTCCCCAAACAGAAACTCTGTAACCATTATGCGCCTGTAGTCCCAGCTACTCGGGAAGCTGACGCGGCAGACGGATCTCGCCTGAGCCCAGGAATTCCAGGCTGCAGTGAGCTCTGATGACGCCACTGCACTCCAGCCTGGGTGACAGAGCAAGATGCTGTCTCTGAAAAATAAATAGGAAGGAAGGAAAGAAAGAAAGAAAAAGAGACTCTGTAACTATCAAGAAAAAAATCCACCTGCCTCCCTCCCCCCATCCCAGGGACAAAGCGGGCTTGGAGCTTCTCCTCAGCAAATACGGGGAGCAGAGAAAGATCTGGAGTCAGACGGAGCTTGGGTCACCTCTGCCTCTTGCACCTGTGTAACCTCTGCGGGTCCCTCTCCTCCGGCCTCAGTCGGGCTCTGCACAGGGTCCCCCCACCCCAACCGCAGAGGCTGCTGGGAGGAGCCGGCAAAGCCACAGGACTTGTAGGGGCGCCAGGGACCGCCTGTATCTGCTTATCTGCTACTAACCCCAAAGATGGGAGTGCCCTGTCACTCTGCCCCATTGACTCCGCCATTTCAGTGGGGCCAGCCTCTGGCCTGGGCTGCTTGCGGGGGACACTGGTTGGGAGGAGGGAAGCAATGGGGGTCCCAGCCCTGGTGCTCACCGCCTCGGCCCTGGAGCGGTTTCTCCAGCCCTCTGGGCATCCCTTGCTTTGTCCCCTCGGTGGACTTTCCCGGCGCCCCTGCTCTGATGGAAGCACAGCTGTGTCCAACCTGGGGCTCTGCCCTAAAGGGACCCTTGAGAGGCCGGGCTCGGTCGCTCGCACCTGTAATCCTAGCACTCTGGGAGGCCGAGACAGGCCGATCGTTTGAGATCAGGAGTTCGAGACCATCCTGAGCAAGAGCGAGACCCCGTCTCTACAAAAAGTAGAAAGAAATTAATTGGCCAACTAAAAATAGATAGAAAAACTTAGCTGGGCATGGTGGCGCATGCCTGTAGTCCCAGCTACTCGGGAGGCTGAGGCAGGAGGATCGCTTGAGCCTAGGAGATTGAGGTTGCTGTGAGCTAGGCTGACACCACGGCACTCACTCTAGCCCAGGCAACAGAGTGAGACTCTGTCTCAAAAAAAAAAAAAAAAAAAAAGAGATCCTGAGTGTTTCTGTCCCCCGTTCTCCAATTCCCCGACACTGGCTGGGTGCCTGACTAGTCGAGAACTCTCCAGACTTAGTGGCAGATCCTGCAGGTTAAGGACCCGTCCCATGACACTGTCCCCACTGCAGATGCCAGCTACCATGCGGTGCTTAGGCTACCCACATTGCACCCATCCAGCTACAAATTCAGGGTCCCCACAACCCCCACTGAAGTTCAGTCATTCACTAGAACAATGCGCCGAGCTCAGGAAAGCACTTGACTTAACATTCCTGGTGGGTTGTGGAGGCCACAACTCAGGACCTGCCAAGGGAAGAGCTGAGCGGGGCAGGGTGGGGGAAGGGCGGGGAAGGGCAGGGAGCTGAGGGGCGGGGTGCTACCCTCCCAGCACCCCGGGGTGCTCACCAACCCGGGAGCTCCCAAACCCACTGCTTAGGGGTTTTTATGGAGGTTTCATCATGCAGGCGTGCATCTTAAAGTTAAAACGTCACAATAAACTAAGGTTCATTTATTACTGAAGAAAGAAAAAACCTTTAAGTCAATTTAGTGTCACCTGAGGTCTGATGTTTATAAGGTCCACAGTAGTGCACAGCGGTGTGCTAGGTCCCCACGTTCACTCACCTCACTCACTCACCCAGACCAACTTCCAGTCTTATGAGCTCCATTCATATAAGTGCCCTATACAAGTGTATCATTTTTTTATTTTTTATTTTTTTTAATTTTAAAGAGATTTATTCTGAGCCAAATTTGAGGACCATGACCCAGAGCCACTGCCAAGAGGCCTTGGGCAAGTGGACCTGTATCATTTTTTTATATCATGCTATATTATTTTAATTTTTTTTTTTTTTAAGCAATGAGGTCTTGCTATGTTGCCCAGGCTGGTCTAGAACTCCTGGCCTCAAGCAATCCTCCCACCGCAGCTTCCCAAGTAGCTGGGATTACAGGCATGAGCTACCATGCCCAGACCTATATCATATTTTTACTGCACCTTTTCTACGTTTAGATAGACAACTGCTTGCTGTTGTGTTGCGACTGCCTGCAGTATTCGTGCTGTGCAGGTTTGCAGCCTGGGCATGCAGCGGGTGTACTGTCTAGGTTTGTGTGAGTATGCTCCGTGAGGTTCCCACGACGATGAAATCACCTACACACTGTCTCCCCACTGTTAAGCAATGCACGACTGGAACGATATCAATGATGAGAGCTAGGCCAGGCGCGGTGGCTCACGCCTGTAATCCTGGCACTCTGGGAGGCCGAGGCGGGAGGCTCACTCAAGGTCAGGAGTTCGAAACCAGCCTGAGCAAGAGCAAGACCCTGTCTCTACTAGAAAAAATAGTAGAGATAGAAAAATAGAAACAAATAAAAAAAAAATAGAAAAATAGTAGAGATAGAAAGATAGAAAAATAGTAGAGATAGAAAAATAGAAAGAAATTAATTGGCCGACTAAAAATATATAGAAAAAATAATCTGGGCATGGTGGCGCGTGCCTGTAGTCCCAGCTACTTGGGAGGCTGAGGCAGTAGGATCGCTTGAGCCCAGGAGTTTGAGGTTGTTGTGAGCTAGGCTGACGCCACAGCACTCACTCTAGCCCAGGCAACAGAGCAAGACTCTGTCTCAAAATAAATAAATAAATAAATAAATAAAAGAGAGAGAGCTGACCACGTTTGAGCGCCTACTGTGTGCAGGCACTGTTTTAAGTGCTTTGCAGACCTTGACTAATTTCACTGAACCTGGAAGGACAGGGAAGGAAAATTGGAATTGCCTTGAAAGACAGTCTCTCTGGAACCCCTTCCTCTTTAGTCCCCAAGCTCCCAGCCCCCAGGGCCTAACAGGACCCACATCTGGTGACACTTCGTGGGCTCCGACAGTGATCTCGGGGGCCATCATGACTCTTGCTCAAGACTTTCCTGGACCCTTATCTGCTCCTAAACTCACAGGCCACCTTCCCGCCATTTGCCCCCCACCCCAACCTGGCTGGCAGCTACTGGGGACAGACAACGGAGACAGAGCCCCTCGTCTGAACCTTGCCCTTGGACACAGCACATGGTGACAGGGGACTGGGGTGTGCTGGGAGGCGTCTCAGGGGGGTCCGAGGGTGGACTTAGGAACAAGGAAAGTTGGGGTGTGGCCAGGGTTTACAAAGGAGGTGGCCAAAGAGGCTAAAAGTTCTGGGCCACCTCCTTCGGGTGAAGAACTTTCTTGTACCACATGCGTCAGTGGCAACAGGCAGAGGAGTTTGGCTGTCCTTGTCACTGGGGTATGCCCAGCACTTAGACAGCGACGGGCATACAGGATGAGCTCAATGCACATTTTCAGACTAAATGAATGAATCCATTCTCCCGGCGACAAAGGAGAAATTATCCTCCTTAATCAATCACGTATGAAGTATTTAGTGAGTGCCTACTGTGTACCAGGGGCAGATGGATGGGAATGCAATCATCTAACAAACACGGTCTAAGCGCTGGCTGTGGGGGAGACGCTGCTATTGAGGGGTCTGCTGCAGGCAAGGCAGTCAGGGGAAGCTTGGGGGAGAAAGTGAAATTTGCACTGAGATTTCAAGAATGAGTTTTAAGGCCGGGCGCGGTGGCTCACGCCTGTAATCCTAGCACTCTGGGAGGCCAAGGCAGGAGGATCGCTCGAGGTCATGAGTTCGAAACCAGCCTGAGCAAGAGGGAGACCCCTGTCTCTACTATAAATAGAAAGAAATTAATTGGCCAACTAATATATACAGAAAAAAATGAGCCGGGCATGGTGGCGCATGCCTGTAGTCCCAGCTACTTGGGAGGCTGAGGCAGGAGGATCGCTTGAACCCAGGAGTTTGAGGTTGCTGTGAGCTAGGCTGACGCCACGGCACTCACTCTAGCCTGGGCAACAAAGCGAGACTCTGTCTCAAAAAAAGAATGAGTTTTAAAAGAAAAGAGCAGAGGGGGAAAGGGTGTTCCTGCCAGAGGGAGCAGCACGTGCAAAGGCCCTGGGGTGAAAGGGAACAAGGTGAGCCTCAGCGACAGAGACAAGGACAGAGGAGCTGAGATGTGGTGAGCAAAGGGGAATGAGGTGTCTGGAGTAGTTGGCAGCCCCCCGCCCCCCACCATGAGCGCCCCCTTGCCAGCTGTGTCAAGGAGACGTGTATTTATCCCACCAGCAATCAGGAGCCACAGAAGAGTTTCCCAGTTTGAACTTTTGAAGGATCATCTGGCTGTGGGCGGTGAAGGGCTTGCAGAGGACAAATGTACAGCTGGGGTAGCCGGGCATGGTGGCGCATGCCTGTAGTCCCAGCTATTTAGGAGGCTGAGGCGGGAGGATCGCTTGAGCCCAGGAATTCAAGGCTGCAGTGAACTGTTATGGCGCCACTGCACTCCAGCCTGGGCAACACAGTGAGACCCTGTCTCTTAAAAAAGAAAAAAAATCTGGGGCCGGTCGTGGTGGCTCACATCTGTAATCCTAGCACTCTGGGAGGCTGAGGCAGGAGGATAGCTCAAGGTCAGGAGTTCAAAACCAGCCTGAGCAAGACCCCGTCTCTACTAAAAATATATAGAAAAAATTAGGCCGGGCGCGGTGGCTCACACCTGTAATCCCAGCACTCTGGGAGGACGAGGCGGGTGGATTGCTCGAGGTCAGGAGTTTGAAACCAGCGTGAGCAAGAGCGAGACCCCGTCTCTACTATAAATAGAAGGAAATTAATTGGCCAACTAAAAATATATAGAAAAAATTGGCCGGGCATGGTGGCGCATGCCTGTAGTCCCAGCTACTTGGGAGGCTGAGGCAGGAGGATCGCTTGAGGCCAGGAGTTTGAGGTTGCTGTGAGCTAGGCTGACGCCACGGCACTCTAGCCCCAGCAATAGAGTGCGACTCTGTCTCAAAAAAAAAAAAAAAAAAAAAAATCTGGGATGCTGAATGCTTGGATGACGGGGCTGTGGGTGTGGGGACAGGATGACGTGGACAGAGGACAGAGGCAAGAGACTTTTCGGAGGCAAAATCAACAGGGCTTTGTGATGAATTGGATGTAAGGGGTGGGGAGGAGAGGAGAGGGATGTTCAAGGATTCTACGCCCCTGTCTCGGGTGAGGGCACTGATCAGATATTGTCCCTTCTCTGCTCAAGGGTCTCCTGTGGCTCCCGTCTCACTCAGAGTGAAAGCTGGGAGAGTCCTCACCGTGACCCACGAGGTCCTGAACAATCTGCCCATCTTCCCTCTCTGTCCTCACCTCTGGCCCCATTCCTGTCACTCGCTCGGCTCCAGCCACACCAGCCTTCTCACTGTTCCTTGAACATTCTAGGCACAGTCCTACCTCAGGACCTTTGCACAAGCTGCTACCTCTGCTGGAATTGCTCTTCCCCCAGTATGCACACACCTCGCTTCCTCACCTCCTCCAAATCTTTGCTTGAATGTCACATTTTTAATGAGGTCTTCCCTGATCACCCCATTTCACACTGCAAGTGGCCCCTTTCTGTCTCAACCCTCACATTCCCAATTCTCCTTACTCTGATTTTTTTTTTTTTTTTTTGAGACAGAGTCTCGCTTTGTTGCCCAGGCTAGAGTGAGTGCTGTGGCGTCAGCCTAGCTCACAGCAACCTCAAACTCCTGGGCTCAAGCGATCCTCCTGCCTCAGCCTCCGAGTAGCTGGGACTACAGGCATGCGCCACCATGCCTGGCTAATTTTTTCTATATATTTTTAGTTGGCCAATTAATTTCTTTCTATTTTTAGTAAAGACGGGGTCTCGCTCTTGCTCAGAGCTGGTTTCGAACTCCTGACCTTGAGTGATCCTCCCGCCTTGGCCTCCCAGAGTGCTAGGATTACAGGCGTGAGCCACCGCACCCGACCCTTACTTTGATTTTTTTAAAGAAAACATTTCACGATCTGCATTCCTTCCTGTAGATACATTACAATTTGGTACCATTTCCTTTCAGTTAAAGAACTCCCTTTAGCGTTTCTTACGGTCTGCAGGCCATAAGTTATCTCAGATCTGGTTTATCTGAAAATGTCTTTATTTCACCTTCATTCCTGAAGGACATTTTTACAGGTTATAACAGTTCTAGATTGATAGATTTTCCTGTCAATTTCTTCTAGATTGACTATTTTTCCAACCAATAATGGGCTGATTTCTAATATTTTATCCAGATTTTGTAATTGTTTTGTGTGTGAGACTGTCAAAAGTCAGACACCCTTCCTTTTTATTTTGTTTTATTTCCCCATAACACTTGCAATCTTCTGAGGTGGCATATCATGGATTTATTATTATACGGGTCACATCTGAGGCCCATGGCCAGGATGTAAGTTCCAAGAGGGCTTGTTTAGGGACATGGCTCATCTGCCGTACCTAGAGCCGTACCCTTGTGTCCCGGTGAGCACTTGGTAGGGTTACTGAATGAGAAATGCACGAGTGGGGTCTCCCAGGGGCTCCAGTGAAAGGCAGCCCGGGACTCTGACCTGGGGTCATTCCTGTTCTAGAAAGATGAATGCCTCCGAATGCCAACCCGAGAACGTGGGGTGCGTCCACCAGCCGCCCTGCCTGTGTCCTTTGTCGTGGGCGTGTGGGGGGACAGGCTGCCGCTTTGGATGACTGTCTTCCGCATGGCCCACCGTCCCCGGTATCTGGTTCTTCAACCTGGCCCTCGCTCATTCCACTCCCTCGCTGTCCCCGCCCATTGTCATAAACCACGTGGCCTTGGGCAAGTGTCTCCTGGGCGCGCTGGCCTGCAAATGCCACCTGGCCTTTCTGGTCCTTACCTCCGTAACCAGCGTCTGCTGCTGGTCCTCATCTCTGTGCACTGCTGCGTCTCCGTCCTCTACCGGGGGTGGGCCGGGAATCACCGCACGGTGCCGTCTGGCTGGCTTGAGGGCTGTGGCTTCTGGCCGCAGCCACGTGCGCGCCACACCTGATATTCCGCACCGGGAGGCCCTGGAAAGGACTTGAGCACTGCTACTTCGAGTTCACCTTAAGGAGAGAGAGCACCCAGAATCGGAGCACAGGGCTTTTGGGGAGACGATTGGTGGCGATTGTCACTTACTTCCTGCTGGGTTTCCTGGTGCCCCCGGTGACCATCAGCACCTGCGCCTACCTCATCTGCGCCAGGCTGGGCCGGAGGGCCGCGTCCGCACCCGCCGGCCGGAGAGGTTGCTGCTGGTGTTGGCGAGAGCCTTCTTCACCTTCTGGTTCCCGTTTAACATGATGCTTTTGGTCCAAATGGGGCGGCAGATCTATCCCACGGAGCCCCACTACCCCAGGGTGCTGCTCCTCCTCTGGGCCACCTTCTCCTTGGGCTGCTTCAACAGCTCCCCTCAGCCCCTTCCTCGGCAGAGATTTCCAAGAAAAGTTTTTTTTTTTTTTCTTTGAGACAGAGTCTCACTCTGTTGCCCGGGCTAGAGTGAGTGCCGTGGCATCAGCCTAGCTCACAGCAACCTCAAATTCCTGGGCTCAAGCGATCCTCCTGCCTCAGCCTCCTGAGTAGCTGGGACTACAGGCATACGCCAACGTGCCCGGCTAATTTTTTCTACATATTTTTGGCCAATTAATTTCTTTCTATTTATAGTAGAGATGGGGTCTCGCTCTTGCTCAGGCTGGTCTCGAACTCTTGACCTTGAGTGATCCTCCTGCCTTGGCCTCCAAGAGTGCTGGGATTACAGGCATGAGCCACCGCGCCTGGCCCCAGGAAAAGTTCTTCCAGCCTTTGCCCTCTGCCCTGGCCAGGGCGTTTGGTGAGGAAGGGTTTCTCCGTCATCTTGTCCCCGAGGCGAAGCCCCCAGGGGATGATGGACACCCTCAGGTGGAAGCCGGAAGTCCTCCTTCCTAGCGTGCGGCCACTTGTGCAGCCTGGCTTCCAGGACCCTTCCACTTCCTGCCTCTTCCTCCGGGAAGTCTTCCCAGCAACCTCTCATCTAAAGCGCTGTGGTAGAGACATCTATTTATTCCCCAGTGTCCACTTTCTCCCTGCTTTATACTAAGATTCCTACTTGTTTTAAACTGGGCACATGCCTAACCAGGAAGAAAAGGAAAGACTACATTTCCCAGTATCCTTTGTTTGCAAGTGGGTGTTGCCTTGTGACTGCTTTCTGGCCAATAGGATGAGAGTGGAAATAATCACTGTTACTTCCTTGAAGTGCCCTTATGTGGAAGGGTCCTGCCCTCCACCCCTCCATCTCCCCCTTTCTCTTGTCTAGAACGTGGATGTCTCTGTTCACTTCTGCTGTGTAACAAACACCCCCTACAGGTTTTAAGCCCTGGAGCTTAAAACCACAAACTTTTATGATTTCTGTGTGTCAGCAATTTGGTCTGGGCACAACCGAGCAGTTCTCTTGTCTGGGCTGGGTTCCTTCATGCATCTGTGTGCCAGCTAAGTGGCCCTGCTTCCTGGAGGAGGGGCTGGCTTTCCTCTGGGAGGGCGGGACTGGGGACTCCTTGCAACTCTCATCCAGCAGGCTGGCTTGGTCACGTGGCAAAGATGGGACACTCTGCAAAGTGACATTGCAAAGGTTCATGCACCCAGGAGGGTGTGCAGTACCAGAGCCATTTTCTTAATCTGCCACAGCAGCCATGGTGGAAAGCTACCGTGTCCCCAAGCTACTGTGTCCCCAAGCTACTGTGTCCCTAAGGAGTCCCCATGCCGGCCCTGGGATGCTTACACCCAGGCTGTGAAAAGAGAGATTTCAAATTCTAGCTCATTGAAGCCACTGTTATTTTATGTCTGTGCTGCAGCAGTTGAATCTATATCTTAACTATTATGCCGCCAACCTCTGGAATTTTTTGTGAAGCGATTTAATAAATGTCCTTATTGTTGAAGCCAGTTGGAGTCAGGTGTTCTGTTACTTGAAACCCAAAGCAGCCACCAATACATGCAATAAACACTCCTTTCCAGGGATAGAAATCCTAGTGGTCCCTGGTCCCTGGTTCTAAGTAGAAGCAAAAAGAAATCTGCCATCCAAACCGGCAAGTTATCACACTACTTGTTCATGATGCAAATCGGCAGCTCTGACTTGCTCTGTGAGCCTCACCCCTCAGGGACTCATTTCCTGCCATGCCACCACAGTCAGGGGTGGGGAGACGATTAAATAATACAGTGACTGAGTGCCAGGAAGTATGGACCTACCTAAAAAAAAAAAAAAAAACAAAACCGGGAAACATAGTTTATTAAAAAGCAAAACAGGCTGGGTGTGGTGGCTCACACCTGTAATCCTAGCACTCTGGAAGGCCGAGGTGGGCAGATCCTTTCAGCTCAGGAGTTCGAGACCAGCCTGAGCAAGAGTGAGACCCCATCTCTACTAAAAAAAATAGAAAGAAATTAGCTGGACACCTAAAAGTATATTTATAAAAAATTAGCCGGGCATGGTGGCGCATGCCTGTAGTCCCAGCTACTCGGGAGGCTGAGGCAGGAGGATCGCTTGAGCCCAGGAGTTGGAAGTTGCTGTGAGCTAGGCTGACGCCACGGCACTCACTCTAGCCCAGGCAACAGAGTGAGATTCTGTCTCAAAAAAAAAGAAGAAGGAAAGAAAAAAGAAAAAGAAAGCTTTGACAAGGAGTATAAATTTTAAACGGAAAATTTTATACACAAATTCTAATTTTGAAGAATTTATATTCTTCCATTCAGACTTTAAAAAATTTAGGTTATATTTTCATTGCACTTAGAGAATTTTCTCATAGTGTGTTGTCCTTTTTTAAAAAAAGCATACACTAATACATCACATCTTTAAATGGGGGGGGGAAGCAAAACAAAACTTCTAAGTTGTAGTAGACGCATGGTAAAAAGAAAATAATTCTCCCTCTCATTCCAAATCACCCATTCCTACTTTTTCTCACTAGAGACGATTGTGTATCCTTCCAGGTATCCTGCCCATGCATAAGCATTTTGAACACAAATAGAACATGTCACATGCATTATCCTACATTGTATGCATTTTACTAAAAGTACGTCTTGGGGATGATTATGCAGAAATACATAGAGTTCTGCGGGGTGCAGTGGGTCACACCTGTAATCCCAGCAACTCCATAGGCTGAAGATTGCTTGAAGCTGGGAGTTTGACACCAGCCTGTGCAACACAGCAAGACCTCGTCTCTACAAAAATAAAGAAAAATTAGCCTGGTATGGTGACACACACCTGTAGTCCCAGCTACTACGGGAGGCCAAGGCAGGAGGATTGCTTGAGTCCAAGAGTCAGAGGCTGCCGAGTATTCCCTTATATGCATGCACTGTGCACAAAGGTATTTCATCAGTCCCCTACTGATGAGCATTTAGGTTGCTAGGAATCTGTTGTGATGATATTTTTGAAACGTTGAAAATTATTCAATGTAACACACATTCTGAACAATATAAAAAAACAGAACTGGAGGAATTCATTGACTTATCACCAAGTCAATAGCCCTGCAACCCAGCTAGGTCATAGAAAAAAACCTCGTGGCCAACCCAGGGCTCCCCTCTCTCCCCGCAATCACTCCTCTACCTCCATCCAAACATAACTTCTATCCAAAATTTTATTGTAAACATTTTTTTGGCTTTTTCCCCCTCTCTCAAATATTTCATTTGAAACATTTCAAAGCTACATTTAAAAGAATAATATAATATGCCTTTCAACTAAATTTATAAAAAAAAAAATTTTTTTTTTTGTTTTGAGACGGGTCTCACTCTGTTGCCCAGGCTAGAGTGCTGTGAGTTAAGTCAGCTTAAC
The DNA here is from genome assembly GCA_008750895.1 of Mirza zaza. NCBI lineage: Eukaryota > Metazoa > Chordata > Mammalia > Primates > Cheirogaleidae > Mirza > Mirza zaza. Next base: position 5,503 of record VSMD01138717.1, on the reverse strand, counting down.
TCACAGCAACCTCAAACTCCTTGGCTCGAGTGATTCTCCTGCCTCAGCCTCCGGGGTAGCTGGGACTACAGGCAAACACCACCATGCCTGGCTAATATATATATTTTTTAGTTGTCCAGCTAATTTCTTTTTATTTTTTTAGTAGAGACGGGGTCTCACTCTTGCTCAGGCTGGTCTGGAACTCCTGAGCTCAAAGGATCCGCTCACCTTGGCCTCCCAGAGTGCCAGGATTACAGGCGTGAGCCACTACGCTTGGCCTATGAAATGTTAATATTTGCCTATCCCCAAAACTGACTATGCCTTAAGTCGCAAACAAACCATAGGTTGATTCCCAAAAGCAGAAGTAATACAGGCCACATTCAAAGTAAGAAATTAACAACAAAGGATGAAAAAAAAACCCCTCCAATCTCCTTGGACATTACAAAACAGCCCTCTAAGTGACGCCTGGGCTCAACCGATAAATAAAACCGAAGTTCTGCTTTTTTAAGAAGCACACAGACACGTCAAAACTCGGGAGGTAGAGCCCAAGTTGTACTCAGAAGGGTATCTAGAGCTTTCAATTTTAATTAGGAAAAATAAAGTCCAAGAGGAAATGAGCAAAGCCAAGCCAACGATTCAAGAAGCTAGAAAAAGAATAATAAGATAAATGCATTAAAAGTTGAAAGAAAGCATTGCTAGGAGATAAAGGTGGAATTTTTTTACAAAGAGAGAATGATGAGAAAATTTATTTATTTACTTATATTTAAAATTATTTTTTGAGATACAGGGTCTCTGTCTGTCACCCAAGCTGGAGTGCAGTGCCCTGATCATAGCTCCCCGTAACCTTGAACTTCTGGACTCAAGCGATCCTCCCACCTCTGCCTTCCAAAGTGCCAGCTGGGATTACAGGTATGAGCCGCTGTGTCCAGCCAGGAAATTAATTTAAAAGAAAAGATTGTGGACAATGATAAGAAGCTGGTTCTTCGGGGGAAAAAAATAGTTACTGTTTTCCATGCATCTCTCTCTCTCTCTCTGTGTGTGTCTCAAACACATACACACCTGACGATAATATTCTTTTATATTTGTGTTGGCATACTTTTGTGAATACTCCAAGAAGACAGAATCGCGCCATGCTGCTCGTAGCTAAGGGACACAAGTCGCTTCCACGTTCCGTGCCTCAGTTTCCCCCCATGTAAAATGGAAGGGTGGCTGAGATCACTGGCACCCGTGTGGATCAGGCGCTCAGCGGGGTGCCTGGCGCAGAAGAGGAGGGGGTGTGTGCTACGATCAGTACTACCCGCTGCTAGAATGAATTCCTCCTAGAGGTGCTGCAGGTCGGAGGGCGTGTTCGATGCTGCCAGACACCACCACGCCGCGCTCGGTTGGCAAGGCTGTTTCCCACGGTGGCTTCGCCAACGCACAACACCGCAAAGTCAACCTCTTTGATCTTTGCCTTCTCCGAGGAGAGAAGTGGGATCCCGGGGAGGTTTTTAATTTGCATTGATTTTCTAATAAAGGCGGTTACGCGTCTGTGCAGGAGACTCTGCGGTTTCAGAGCCGGCAGGATTCTCCCCGGAGCCCCCGGTCTTCGCGGGGGGAAAACCAGGCTCGGGGGTGAAGGTCGGTTTGGAGGACACGCAGCTGCTCCGCGGAGCGGCCCACTGAGAGTATCTGGCATTTTCTTGGGACGCCTTGGTGTGAGAAAGGATTGTGGAGGATGGTTTAAGCCTTGAGTTTCTACTTTGCCAAATGGGGAACTAAAATCCTCGTCTAATAGAATTGCTAAGAGAACCGAGGAGGTTCTCTCCTTCATTCATTCATAGGCATCGATCGTGTCCTAAGTACCGGGTCCTGTTCGGAGCCTCGTAAACGTGTGGACTCCTGAAATCAGCATCTCAACCCTATGAGGGCGGTACTGGGATTATGCCCATTGTACAGAATGGGACACTCGAGGCTCAGAGAAGCAAAGGCACTTACCAAAGGTCACACAGCAAGTAAATGGGAGAGTCAGGACTTGCCCTGTGCGACTCATTAATCCGTTTCAGTGGCGTTTATTGAGCACCTGGCAGGTGAATGGCACTGGGAGCTGGGGACAGTTGAGTCCCACCTTTGAAGGGCTGACATTCCAAGGGGAGGGGCCAACATGACCTCCACCTCCCCGCCATACCCTGTCCCTACAAGTGACGCCTGGATCCACAGTGGCTGCAAATCTCTTCCATCCCCCGGCCTGGAAAGCAGGGAGCAATGCCTGGGAAGACAGTTCTAGGGGAAGATCCCGCAGAAAGACAGTCGCCTCCCCGGCAGGAGAGGGGTAATTACCTGCCGTTAATCACTACCTCCGTTTCTCTCAGGCAGTAGGCGAGGGGAGGTGGCGCCCCCAGCGTGGCCTGGTTTGAGATGCTGAGATGTTCCCAGCCGCAGAAGACAGACAGACTGTCAGCAAGTGTCGGAAAATAGCTGTCATGAGACTCCTCACCCCCTGACACCTCCCCAGCCCTCCTGACACCCTCCCGTGTGGCTGCAAAGTTGTAGGTTCTGTCGCTGGTGCCTGAGCACCTCTGCGCCATCTACGCTCGGGGTGACACTTAGCCGTCTGAGGTCCCAGGCAGGACATCCACGTGAGGGTGGAGATTCGAACTCAGCACCGGGGGAGTCCAGGGCCGGGGACCTCCCCTGGCACCGCCAGGTGTGCTGTGGGTTTCCGGGTCCCCATTCTTGTTCGAGTGGAATAAAATGAAGAGGAGGGAAAGTGACAGCCTCGGCCCTCTGTCCGTCCACGCCGGTGTGGGGCTTCTGTCTGTCCTGCGTCTAGGACGCACGTGATGGTCTGTCACGTGCTCTGTCTGGGTTCACTGAGGGGCGGTGACTCGCTCGTTTGAAGCTGGGGGCCTCTAGTGTGCCTCCCCACGTGGTGGGGGGTGCTGGGGACCCCAGAGGAGTCAAGTCCAGACCTGACCTCAAGGAGACCTCAAGCCGGCCGCGGAGACAGACACGAAGAGCCAGAGGGGTGCCAGGGCCCAGAGGACGGAGCTCAAGGCAGAGCTGTGCCGGGTGTCGCTGGTGGCCTCGGTCAAAGGCCAGGGGCTGGGACTTAGTCCAGGGTGCTTGGGAGCCATGGGGGGAGGGGCGGCGCCTGGCTGGGGCAGGAGTCCAAGGGTAGAGGACGAGGCTGAGCCCGCGTCCAGCCTCCTTGGGGAGGGAAGAGGAAGATGGGGCAGAGAAAGTAGGGGAGGGGCGGGAGGGGCTGGGGGAGGGGATGGCTCAAATCTGAGACCCCTTCCCCTCCCCTCTCCAAGTCTTGGGCACTTTGAGGCCCACAGGAGCTGCAAGACCAGGCCTGGCCAAGCCAGCCGTCCACTCCCCACCCCTCCACCACTCCTCTTTCCTGTCACCGGCCCCACCCCTGCCCCACTGCTGGCTTCTCCTTTGGCAGTCCCCTGTCCAGACCCCTCCCGGCCAGGCCTGTCCCCGCTCCCTGCCCACTTCTCATTCCAGAGGCAAACCCAGTGACTGAATGACTGCAAGACCTTCCAAGAGCCTGCCCTGGCTGGTCTGTAAAATGGGCGCATTAGTTTCCTCTTGCTGCTGTAACAAACTGCCTCAAATTCAGTAGTGGCTTAAAACAACACAAATTTATTATCTTAGCATTCCGGGGTGCGGAAGTCCAAGTAGGTCTCGCTGGGCTCTAGAGGAGCATCTCTCTCCCCTGCTTTTCTAGGCTCTAGGGGCTGCCCACGTTTCACGGCTTCTGGCTCCTTCCTCCGTCCTCAGAGCCAGCTGGGCAGCACCTTCTATCTCCCCGACCCTCACGTACGGCCCCTGGGACTACGTTGGGCCACCCACATATGGCAAGATAACCTCCTGCTTTCAGATCATGTGATTAGCAGCCTTAATTCCATCTGGTACTTTAATTTCCCTTTGCCGTGCAATGTGACAGTCATAGGTTACAGGATTCGCATGTGCACATCTCTGGGGCCATTGATCTGCCACCACAGTGGGCGCGGGGTCCCCACTCACCTCACTCATCCCTCCGCCCCATGTTTATTGAGCACCAACCATGCGCCAGAAGCTGTTTTAGGTACAAACTGGCTGGAAACCCTGCTCTTACGTGGTCTCTACGTCAAAGTGTTGCGGGCAGGGTGGGGGCGTGGGGGGGCGGATGCAGACAGACAGACAGCACAATACAGAAGTTAAAAACAGCACAGGAGGCCGGGCGCGGTGGCTCACGCCTGTAATCCTAGCACTCTGGGAGGCTGAGGCGGGAGGATCGCTCCAGGTCAGGAGTTCAAAACCAGCCTGAGCAAGAGCGAGATCCCATCTCTACTAAAACTAGAAAGAAATTAATTGGCCAACTAAAAATATATAGAAAAAATTAGCCGGGCATGGTGGCACATGCCTGTAGTCCCAGCTACTCAGGAGGCTGAGGCAGGAGGATTGTTTGAGCCCAGGAGTTTGAGGTTGCTGTGAGCTAGGCTGACGCCACGGCACTCTAGCCTGAGCGACAGAGTGAGACTCTGTCTCAAGAAAAAAAAAAAAACAGCACTCGGGGTAAGTGCTATGAAGGAGAGAAAAGGAGGGTGGGGGGAGAGCAAGTCATGAGGGACTGGCGCTTTACACACGGTGGTCGGGGAAGGCTTCTTGAAAGAGGCTGCCTTTGAGCAGAGACCCGTATGACATGGGGCAGCCAGGAGGTTCCAGGAGGAAGGGCACTCCGGCAGGTGGCACAGCTGGTGCAAACTACCTGGAGGTAGTGTGGCCGGAGGGGGCGCGTTGGGAGGACCCAGTGTGACGATGTCTGCAGCGTGCCATATTATTCGCTGTGGGGCTGCTGGTGGAGCCTCGTTCTCCAGCTGAGGAAACGGGGCTCAGAGAGATGCACGAGGGATCAGATCATAGCACACTGCTCCATACATAATGGATACTTAGTTCCTGCCCTCGAGTGGCTTGAATTTACTCTTAGAGACTCTGGGAAGGTGACACCTGACCAGCCTGATGGGGAGAGAGAAGGGTTGGTCAGAGAAGGGTGGTCCAGGGAAGGTGGCACCTAATTGGGTTTTGAAGGATGAATAGGAGTTTGCTGTCTGCGGCAATGGGGTAAAGCAAGCAGCTCAAGGATGAGGAGGCAGCAAGGTGAAGCCTGGGCATGCGCACTAAGTGTGTGAAGCCTCGCGGCTTGTCCTAGGAACTGCGGAGGGGAAGGCAGGGAAGCGGTGAGCTAAGAGGCCGGCGAGGTGGGTGGGGCCACAGCAGGCGGAGCCGCAAATGCCAGGGTGAGGGGCTCGGCCCTTATCCTGGGGCGACGGGAAGGCAGAACCCAGGGGAACAAACTAGTCCTTCCATTTACAGAGGGGTAAACTGAGGCCCGTGCTCAGACCCTGCCTGGCAGCCTCTCTGATTTCCCCCCAGGTCCCTGCTCCCGTGTCCTCTTCTGTCTACTGTGGAGCCGCCCACGCGCCCCCACTCTAAGTGTTTGGGGGAAGACCCGGCCACCAGCTCCTGCCTGGGCGCCCTGGAAGACATGAGG
>VSMD01138716.1:0-46798 GCA_008750895.1 Mirza zaza | reverse complement strand
TTTTTTTGAGACAGAGTCTCACTTTATTACCCAGGCTAGAGTGAGTGCCGTGGCGTCAGCCTAGCTCACAGCAACCTCAAACTCCTGGGCTCAAGCAATCCTGCTGCCTCAGCCTCCCAAGTAGCTGGGACTACAGGCATGTGCCACCATGCCCGGCTAATTTTTTCTATATATATTAGTTGGCCAATTAATTTCTTTCTATTTATAGTAGAGATGGGGTCTCGCTCTTGCTCAGGCTGGTCTCGAACTCCTGAGCTCAAACAATCCGCCCACCTCGGCCTCCCAGAGAGCTAGGATTACAGGCGGGAGCCACCGCGCCCAGCCAGCAGACAGTATTTTTAACATCCTTATTTGGCAAAATATTAAAGTTGGCAATCTCTAGAGAATACTCAAATAATGTAAAGATTTTACTATTCATAAAACTCAAAGCTGTGTAAAACAAATATTGATGGTCTGAAGAGGAAACAAGGTTTTCAGCAAAGAATTGGCATTGGGGCATGCAATGCCAACCCCACATTTCTAGAAGCTTATATTACAGCATAAATGGTTGAACAGTAGCAGCCTTTGCCCTATTCCACTTTAGTGAGGGCTAGGATTTTTCTTCAGTGTTATCCTTAACATCTGTGCTACTCTTCAATCTTGAAATTGTTCTTGCTAGTTAACTATGAACATAAAATGACTGGGCTATTTTAACCTATTTTCACAGAAGACTTTAAAGACAGAATAAGGTAGAATGATATAACAAGGTATCTTAGAGCCTGTAAGATGATAAAGACAGTGCATAAGAAAATTGAATGAGGCCGGGCGTGGTGGCTCATGCCTGTAATCCTAGCACTCTGAGAGGCCGAGGTGGGCGGATTGCTTGAGGTCAGGAGTTCGAAACCAGCCTAAGCAAGAGCAAGACCCTGTCTTTACTATAAATAGAAAGAAATTAATTGGCCAACTAATATATATAGAAAAAAGTTAGCCAGGCATGGTGGCGCATGCCTGTAGTCCCAGCTACTTGGGAGGCTGAGGCAGGATTGCTTGAGCCCAGGAGTTTGAGGTTGCTATGAGCTAGGCTGACGCCATGGCACTCACTCTAGCCTGGGCAACAAAGCGAGACTCTGTCTTAAAAAAAAAAAAAAAAGAAAGAAAGAAAGAAAATTGAATGATTTAGACAAACAGTACAACTAAGATGAGTGAAAGTATAAAACCAAACACAGGGTCTCTAATTTAACAATTAATTTTAATATACTGCACAATATACATTGTAAGCTGGTTAAATAAAATTCAAAATGGAAAAGTTTTTCCACAGAAACAAAATAGGGCTGGTTTCCAAAGCAGTGTCATGGGCCTATTAACTTAGGCTATCTAAGGAGTACACCTAGCTCTGCATGCAGAAGCATCTCTTTCCCTATTTCATATGGCTAAATTTGGAGGTAAGAAGGGGGTTGGATGTTCCTAAGCGATATTAATTTGTTAGGTTTCCTTTATCCATAACGAAAACAGCAATTCCTTATACCACTTTGAAAGCACTTCTCTAAGCTGTTCACTTCCCTTTATTCCAAATTGGGAAGCAAAGGGAAGCTACTCCTCCTAAGGGCACGAGCAAGGGTCCCAGAGTTAAGCTCCTCCAAGCTAGTTCCATTACACACTGGTCCTAAGACAGGATCATTCTGAAAATGGTTCATGGTACATTATACATCTTCGGTATCTGTGTATGCATTTGTGTGTGGTAAAATAACATAAAATTTACCATTGTGGGCATTTTTAAGTGTACAGTGCAATGGCATTAAGTACATTCACAATGTTGTGCAACTCATGTATCTTATTCTGGATCCCTAAGGATCCTACCAGGGGTCCTCACACTTTTTAAACAGGGGGCCAGTGCACTGTCTCTCAGACCGTTGGAGGGCCGTTGGAGAGTGCGGCGCACATTCTACACATGTGCACTGTGGACCCGGGATGAGTCAGCTGCTAAGCAGGACAGGCAGTGCCAGCCAAAACACCCGGCATGATAAATGTCCCCGGTGGGCCACATGTGGCCTGCGGGCCATAGTTTGAGGACTCCTGCTATAGACAGTTCATGGTATGTTTTCATTTGTACAAGAACATAATTTTCCTCCACATTTCTCAAACTTTCTATTTTCTAGGGCTTCTTCCTATTGCGAGACTCTTGTTTTCTATACCCTAAAATGCCAGTGGTATTATTATCCAAGCGCAAAACTAAACTGATTAAATTACCCTGAAGACCAACTTAAGTCTCGTGTCCTATGCATTCAACTTGATGTGTCAACTGTGAAAGCAACTTTTGCGCATTTGTCTGTATTCCAGAGGCATGAAGATTTGCAATACATTCTTTTTAAAGAGATTTAGAAGCCACAATATTCCTTTACTCAATAGAAAATGCTTGACTATAGAGGAACTCTTCATTTATAATACTACCGTGGCTGTCTATAGTTTTACTACAAACCACATAAAATAAAATGCTTTGTTCAAGTAACTAAAACTCAATTTTCACAATAGATACAGAGCATACACTCAGCCTTCTGTATCCGCAGGTTCACATGCATGGATTTGGATTCAACCAACTATAGACTGACAGTATTTTTTTTAAAAATTGTGTCTGTACTGAACAAGTAGTCTTTTTTTTCTTGTCATATCATTATTCCCTAAACAATACAGTATAATAACTATTTACATAGCATTTATATTTATTAGGTATTATAAGTAATCTAGAAATGATTTAAAGTATACAGGAGGATGTGTATAGGTTACATGCAAATTCTACACTGTTTTACATCAAGGACTTGAGCACCAGCAGATTTTGGTATCTGTGGGAGGTCCTGGAGCCAATCTCCCACAGATACCAAGGGACGATTGTGTATCGATAGAGACATGGCATAATAGCTTTTGTCCTCATCAACAGATATAGAACCTAACAGCTTTTGCCCTCATCAATAAACACGGAATATAACAGCTTGTGCACTCATCAATCTGCTACATATGGCTTATCCTAGCGATAATCAATTTTCCACTGTCCTGCTGCTTATTAATTTTTCAAAATGTTAAAGCATTTGAGTGAACCTGGGACGTTCACACACTACCACAAAGCAATCAATATGACAAAATTGCACTTGAACATTATAACTAGCTATTATTTTTTTCTTTAAGGCTTACACATATAAGAACACCAGTTCTGCCAAAGGAACTATCAATTTTCCTATAAATTTGTCAGCTGTTTTTTTTAACAAAGAGATAGATTGTTTTGTAAATGAGAAAACACAGATGTCTCAGGTTTCATTCTTACCTCTTATAGCTAACCTGTTATAAAATGGGGATCTTTCTCACCCATGCCCACATACTCAGTACTCCAGCTACAGCACTCAAAGAATACTGACTGGAGACTATCATCAAAGGGAGGTGGTCCCCAATTTACAGACAGTTAGACTTATAATTTTTCGACTTCACAATAATGTGAAAGGGATATACATTCAGAAGAAACCATACTTCGAGTACCCATACCACTTGTGCTGTTTTTTTTACTTTCTATACTGTATTCAATAAATTACATGATCTAGTCAACACTCTATTATAAAATAGGCTTTATGTGAGATGATTTTACACAATGGTAGGCTACTGTAAGTGTTCAGAGCACATTTAAGGCAGGCTAGGCTAAGCTATGATGTTTGCAAGGTTAGATATATGCATTTTTGACTTAATGATATTTTCAACTTATGATGGGTTTATTGGGATATAACCCCATCATAAGTCGAAGAGCATCTGTACCGATTTATTCACCTCTTGAGTTTAACGTAGGGGAAATACACCTGGATGATCCTAAGAATATAGCTTGCAGGATAATTACTGCACAGACAGAAACACCACCAAATGAGAAGCTGCCAAGAGCACTGGAAAGGCAAGTTCTACTAAGCAAACATACTGATCATTTTTCAAGCTGTAGTAATATTTAAACCAATTTGCACTGTAGTTCATTTCACAAAAATTACTTCATAGCTTCAGGAACCACCCTCACCACATCCCCACACCCTCACACTCCCCATGAAATCCTAAAAACTAGCACAACAAATTTAAATTTCTTATCTTTAAACAGCCTTACTAAATAATGAACTAATCACTAAACCATCATGTCTTCATATTGACCCTGCATCAGACCAGTTTTGCTTATCTCATAGGCTGCCAGTCATTTTACTAAAATCTAAAACTCCATTTGGAACAACAGAATTACACTACGTAATGAAGATACAGAATAGAGCAGGGGTCCTCAAACTTTTTAAACAGGGGGCCAGTTCTATCCCTCAGACCGTTGGAGGGCCAGACTATAGTTAAAAAACTAGGAACAAATTCCTATGCACACCGCACATACCTTATTTTGAAGTAAAAAAACAAACAGGCAAAAACACCCGCATGTGGCCCGCAGGCTGTAGTTTGAAGACGCCTGGAATAGAGGATTAAATCGGTAAGGTGGCCATTCACATGACAGAAGATTTAAAGTGAACACCCAGAGTTAAAAATTTTAAAACTAAATGGCATGGCTCAAACAGTTAAACTGATGAATAAACCAGCCAGTTGTGTGGGAGAAATCCTGTGGCATTAATAGCAGTATCTGGTTCCTATAAACCTCTTTCCTAAGCCCAGTGTTTTTTTAATCTCTTCTTGCATTAGAACTTATTAATAACATTCCTGAGAGCCAAGTAAGGGCAAAGACCATCTTGCCAAATTATAGTTGGAAACACTAAACCAAGTCAAGGTCATACTGTTAGCAAAGTTTATAACAGTCCTCAGCCTGATGTAGTCTGTCAAAGACACTAAATGAATGCTGATTTAAGATAATTCCCCCCAGCCATCGTAACTAATCAATCATAGCACCCTTTTCCAGAGATCATAGACTGAGTCAAATCCATTATCCATACCAGTTAGCTATCATTAGAGTGCTCACTGTGTACAAGGCACTTAGCTTGGAACTATATGAATAACATCTTGTTTACTTCTAACAATTCTAAACCTCATTTTATAGATATGGAAACTGAGGCTCAGAGAAGTGAACTCACCAAAGTCACTTCGTATGTCAGGAGCTCAGACTTAACTCCAGAGTTTCAAGAGCCCTTAACTACAGTTGACCCCTGAAAAACACAAGTACATACCAAGGGGTCCCAACCCCTCACACAGTTCAAAATCCATGTATAAGTTTTGACCCTTCCAAAAACTTAACTACTAATAGCCTGCTCTTGACCAGAATCTTTACCAACAACAAACAATTAACACATATTTTGTACTCTTACAATTAACTAAGCTAGAGAAAAGAAAATATTAAGAAAATCATAAGGAAGGGAAAATATATTTCCTATTAAGTGGATCATCATAAAGATCCCCACCCTCATCATCTTCACATTGAGTAGGCCAAGGAGGAGGAAGAAGAGGGGTTGGTCTTACTTTCTCAGGAGGCGGAAGAAAATCTGCACATAAGTGGATCTGCACAATTCAAACCCGGGCTGTTCAAGGGTCAACCATACTACCCAATCCTGCCTTCCAAAGCACTGAAGTTGGTGCATGAGCTAAAACCCACACCATTCCAGAAAGTAGAAAGAATAGTGGTCAGAAAAATTAGCAGACTGATGTTTTCACCAACTCACAGTTATTAGCTTTGTGAATTTCAGCCTTAATTCACTCACTGGAAAAAAGTTAACTAAAATCTCTCTACTCATATAGTTGTTGCATAGGTCATACAACTTAGTACGTGTTAAAGTGTTACTCAAATGAAAATATTATCAGATTATCCTGATCTACAGTCTAGTGGCCTCTGTATCTGTCTGTAACTATCACACATTAGGATCACACTACTATGTTCATATAACTGAACAGGAATGTAATCTGAGATCACCATAGAACCACTTCTCATCCAGTGGTTCTCAAGGAGAGGCAGGTCACCTGGGGGCCTTTCCCAATTCTCATTTCTTGTCTTAAAGGAACACCTGTCAGAATGAGGTGCACAAAAAATGAGATGTGTTGTACAGATGATTCTAATGTACCCTCTGGCTGAGGACTAACCTTAGTACTATGGTCTAGAATACACAAATTTAGGAGTTAATATATTCAAACTGAAATCCTTTCTCAGCTACTTACTGACCATTACACCTAGAGCAGCAAACTATTAACATTCTATAAACTTAGTACCATGACTGTCTTGCACATAATTAAGCCTTATTACTTAATTACCAACAAACCTTAGTTATTACTTACTGACTCCCTGCCTAATGGTTTACTTGAATTTCCTGAATGCAGCGAAAAGCAGCCTATTCCAGTGCGGTTAATTCAATACCTAGAACAATGAGCCCAAATCTGCTTCTCTGAACGAAACCCATCTCCGGTTAGTCTATTCTCACAAGTCTGACATGCGAAGCAAAACAAGTTTACTTCCCATTTGACATAAGAACTTATTAATCCACTCCTAATTGCATTATAAGAATTCAAACTTTAGCCATACCACCTAAGAAAAAGCCATCTTTTTCCAATGATTAAAACTACTAAAGAATAGATGATACAAAAAGGTTTGCTTTTCAATAGAACTAGCTTTATTTATTTATTTATTTATTTTTTAAACAAAAGAAATCATCTAAAAGCAAGTGCAGGTACGTACCAAGGAATGGACATGACCTGGTGCTTACAAAGGAGCTGCTGTGTCACAATGGAAACAGCATATTAGGAGAAAAACAGTGTTGCAGGTACTGTTTGGTTGAGTAATCTGGAGATGCAAGTTAACTGAAAGAAGGTGCTCTGCCAAGCAATCAGCATGGAGAAAGAAGAAAAAAAAAAAAAGAACCACCAGAGGTTGCTTCCAGAGAACTATGTAGTGGCAGCCTGAGTACTTGCATCAACTCACAGTCTTCTCATTTTCCCCGTTTTCTATAATTTTCCTCTTCTTTTCATCTGTTTTTTTCTTGAAGATGTTATTCCGGTAAAACTGAAGTTCTTTGATGCTTTCACTAATGTCATCAAGTGCCCTACAAGCAAACACACCATACTGAATGGAACATCCAAAACCACAGGAGGTTTATAACCTTTTATAAATAACTTAGGAACAACGGGTACTACAGCAAATGACACTAACTGGCAACATCAAAAAGTGAAACGTTTCAATAAAGCAACTTTAAGTGTTTTTGTTTTTTTACAAAACTTTTGCCAAAAAAAAAAAATTTGTAAAATATAAAAGATTAAAATTTCCCAAACTGTTCCATAAGATGATGATGTGTTTTTCCACAGGGGGAAAAATTCCAAGGTCAATCTAGTTTTCAGGAAAACCTAAACATTTTTTTTCCTGAAGTTCTTTGCAAAGTATTTAATATGCTAACGTGTATTATGAATTCCCAAGAGGAGGCTGTACTATATATATAGTATTTCTAAAACTTAATCAACCACATTTGTGGAATACTTATTAACAGTTCATTGGAACATACTTTAGGAAACACTGTACCATACTTAATGATGTCCCTGAACAAAGTATACTGGCATACTCGAACGTAACTCATAACTCAATCATCATAATAAATATCAATTACCAGACAGTACCTAACCATACAAGAGGATCTACCTCCTCTCTCATCGTGCTTTGTGCTATAATCAGTGGCAGACTGCCTCCATCTAAGAGCCTTTCTTCTCCTCTAACATGCTGTTTCTCATCTGTTGTAGTCTGAGAAATCAGGTAACCAAGATTAGAACAGTGTTCAAGTAAATCAATAAGCTCTGAACGATGGGCCAAGGGCCTCTTTTAGAGAACACACAGCACAAACTTCGCTGCAAGAGTTTTATGAGTTATTTCTGCAGCTAAGGCAACAACATGCTTTCTTCCCAGGTCTTGGATATACGGCAGAGAGCTGAAGTTGTCAAAATTACAACCTCGGACTAAATAAAGGTACACAACCTCTTATCTACAATATTGAAATCTAAAACAGACCTGAAAACCCAAAGTACTTTCATGACACATTGTGTGGCAAAATCTGAGCAATCTTGATGTGAGGCTATTTATAGTCATTAGTTATGCCAGTTGGTGTGACTATCAATATGTTTCATTGTAGAAATAGCTCTGGGCTGGGCGCGCTCTGGGAGGCCGAGGCAGGTGGATTGCTCAACGTTAGGAGTTCGAAACCAGCCTGAGCAAGAGCAAGATCCCATCTCTACTATAAATAGAAAGAAATTAATTGGACAATTAATATATAGAGAAAAAATTAGCCGGGCATGGTGGCACATGCCTATAGTCCCAGCTACTCAGGAGGCTGAGGCAGGAGGATTGCTTGAGTCCAGGAGTTTGAGGCTGTGTGAGCTAGGCTGACGCCACGGCACTCACTCTAGCCTGGGCAACAAAGCAAGACTCTGTCTCAAAAAAAATAAAAATAAATAAAACAGAAATATCTCTGTTTTATTATGAACTTCCTCCTCAACCTTATTGGGAATGTTACATAATAATAAACAAATACATGTTTACTATTACCTTTCTATAATAACATCTGAAAAATTGTGAACTCCAAAACATACCAAACCCCAATTGTTTCAGAGAAAGTATTCTAGGCCTGTATTATGTTTCTCCTGAAAGAATACAAAAATCAAAAAGAAAAGTAAAAGAACCAGCACAGGACACTTGATACACAAGGTCTTCAAATTCCCTGTGCATTTGTATCTAAGGCTACAGACATCAAAGAAACAATCAGAAAAACTAAAAAAGTGTCAAAGTAGGACAACTGTATCACAATTATACACAAAGTGTTCTAATTTCAAATGGCTATAAGCCCATATCCTCTATGGGAAGAAAGCTAACACTGCTCATTACTAGAAAGATTACAGATTGTTTCATCATACCTATACACCAAGTTATCTAAGATAACTTTTAAACCTGCAATTAAGACTATATGACCCTCCTCAAAATGGATTACTGGAATCCGGACCAGAATTCCTGATAATCTTAGTAAAAGAATGTTATCTTTAAGCTAGTCAACCTTTATCTTTCCCCCAAGGAAAAGAGTGGGAAAACAACATTATTCAAAGCAGTCAGGAACCTGGGGGTTATGTTTGTGTCAGATTGGCAAGCGCTTGGTAGGACTCAAACTTACCTGTGAGAAGCAGCCTTCTTTGGTGCGAATTCATATTCTTCTGGATACCAGCGTCTATACACAGCAGAAATGGAACTCTCAAAGGAAGCTGTCTCAAATACACTTAATAATTACCTCCTTCAAGTATTATGTTAACATTGGAAAAGGTATTTGGGTCGTGATTCTCAAGTTGCCTCTTTGCGCCAGGGGTACTCTATTTTCCAACTTATCCTCTCTTTATCTATTCTCTTTGAGCAAGCTCATCAATGGCTCTGTAACTCCAGCCTCGCCCTTTTTAGAGTTTCTGTCATGGATATCCAACTACCTGCCTGATCTCCCCACCTAAATAAAAATCTACCAGGTACTTCTACTTCAAGATATATAAAAACCACACCCATCATTCTCAACACCTCCCCTCCCCCATCCACCAAAGCTACTCTTCCTCTTAGTTTCCCCTTTTACTTTGAACAGCTCCATCATCCACCTAAGCTGTTCATACTAGAAACGTATTAATCACTTTATACCTCTTCCTGTTCCTCATTTCCTTATTCAAGCATTCAGTGTCTGCCAACTGACCTTCTCAAATATTTATCTCCATGCCCCTCACTACCGCCCCACTGCCATTTCTCCAGCTCACTCTTCTCTATCCAAGATGATGTAAGGTCTCCTTTCTTATCTCCCTACCTCTTTTCTTGCTACCCTCTAATCAGAATGATCTAATCGCATCACTCACTCTTCTACTTACGCTTTCTCAGAGGAACCCCATACCTTATGAGATAAAACTGAGCTTCATTAGCATACTATACAAGCCATTCATACTTTAACCTAGTCTCCCACCTTTGCCAACTTCATGCTTTGCAATCCAGCATTAATGAATGGTTTGTGATTCCTTGAACACATTTTGCCTTAGCTTCCTGCTCCCTTACATCCTCAGACCTTTGACTGCTCTCTGGAATGCTCTATCAATTAAATTCCTGGAAATCTTCCACTCTTCCAAATCTCAATTTAAAAGCTATTTCCTATATAAAGCTTTCCCTGACTTTTCATTCCTCCTGCTCCAGCAGTTAGGTGCTGCTTCCCTTGTGCCCACAATATTCTATAGGCACAGTTCCATAACAGGAGTCACCAAAGAATACATTTTTAGGATGTGTTTTTTACACATCAACCCACTAGATTCCAAGCTACTTATGGGCTTTTCATCTATATGTGCCGAGCAGATAGGCCAATGACTGGCACAGAATAGATGCGCGATATACTTTACAAATTAAGGAAATTTGTATGAAAGATTCTTCACACTGTTTTTCCCAATTTTCACCAGTCCAGGATAAATTAAGGTCCTGTACAAGCGAGAATGGGATAAGGAAGCTGTAAACCCACATGGTACTCTCATTTCTACAGCTCTATTCAATTACTTTCCACAAATTCTCAATTAAAACATGTTAAATGAGGCAATTTAATGGATCCTATATATAGCCCTTACCTGCACAGTTCTTTAACAGTGCTCACATCAATTATTCTATAATGAAGATGTTTCATGAACTGGGGCATGTATTTGTCAAGAAACTTCTTATCTGCATGAACTGAATTTCCTAGAAAGACACGAAGCATACTGCATCTCTGTATTTCTAGTAGTATACAAAAGGATATCAAAATTCATAAATTATAGTTGAAATGAAGATGATTTTTTTTAAAACTCAAACAATTCCTAAAAGCACCTCTAAATTTCTATGTGGGTTTGAATGCAAGTTAATTGGCTCACAAGCACAGATTACCAAGTATTTAGTCAGTCTAGCTCATAATAAATGTGTTTATGGCCTCTCATAGGATACATCTATCATTCCACATGCTTAAAACAATGCATAAATCTCTTTGTTACTTTTTAAGACCATACCAGACCCACAAACTTTCTCCCAGTGTCAGAAAATCCACACCACTAACACTAAAAACTTAACTGAATCACATTAAGTAGATAAACTTTTATTTACATTCCAAATTCTTTAACAAATCATATCCATACTCATGTTTCCATACAGTAATTTATATTAAAAACACTAAATTTTAAATAAGAACTTTAAAATTAGACAGCAGCCACAATGGCTGGGGGAAACATTTATACAATACATGCTATAGTACTTAATGCCAAATTTTTTTTTTATGAATGTTTATGGAATATGTTAGTTACCACATCAATTTACACATACAAATACACCTTCAGAGAACATTAACTTTCCTCTGACAATGTCAGCCCTTTAAAAATCCTGGTTGAATTGGCCTGGTCTAAGTCAATGTCAAAGGGAGAAAAAAATAGGTGGACAGTTTTAGATTAAGAGACATAATAACAAAATGAAATGCACAAGCCTTGACTGAATCCTGGTTCAAAAACAATTAGACAATTTGGAGAACTTTGAATGTGAACTAGACATCACATGATATTGAATGATTTTTAATTATCTTCAATGCAATAATAATACTGTGTCACATAAGAAAATGTCCTTATTCTTAGGAGATGCTTGATGAAGTATTTAGGAATGAAGTATCATGATGCCTGAAATTTACTTTCAAATGTACAAGAAAAAATAGGAAAAACAAACATGGCACAAAGTTAACAATTACTGAAATAAACTTTTCTGTGCATTTGAAATTTTTCCATAATAAAAATATGGGGGAAAATTTTATTGAGTTACTGTTCTGTTTCCCAGATCTCATATCAGGTTTCAGGGCATTTTCACAATACTCATGTTATAAACAATACAAAGAAACTTGAACACAAATTTAAGATGTATAACCCAAAGCAGCATAAGTGGCAGACATAGATGGTCTTGGCTGGTCTTTTTGGAATTGCAGTCTCGTGAACCACTACAATGAAAGACTATCTACAAGATATACATAGGATTGGATTTTACCTGCAAGTGGACAGAGCCCCGGAGGAGTCTGCTGTCGTACAAAGGACAGAAATTCATACTCTGCCTGCTGCAATGTAATTGTACTCTCCTTCACTGCCTTGGTAAGACCAGACTGCAAGAGAGAATCCCCAGCCCCCCACCAGAAACACATGAAGTCAGTTTTCAAAGGCATCCAGAAATGAAACTTCACTTCTAAAATGGGCAAATATAACCCAAGATGGACCATTTTTAGAGCTCAAGTTCAAACTGAAACTGCCATCTTTGCACCAATTTTTTCTTAAAGAATCCAAGCCAAATAAGTTATGTCCCTGATTGTTAATAGTATTTCCACACAGTCAAAAAAGGTGGTGCTCAAAGTCCAAGGATATAATCTCTGGGAAGAAACAACTATTAACAGGAGAGCAGCATTCCCCCTTCTCTGATAGTTGGTGTCTAACCTTATCCAAAAGACTGACTTGAGTAATACGTGACAATCCACAATGCGTTCGCGACAGACTGAATGTAGGAGAGAAAAAAACAGGACATTCAGGAGAAGATGATCTCGAGAGGTCCCAAAGATGAAAAGTAAACAAGCAAGCAGTTTCCCAGGCTTGTCAAGCAATCTTCCTCTAACCCTTTTTTAAATACCATCCAACAATGGTATAGGATTCAGATGTGGGAGCAACAAGCTTGTTACTGATCCCCAAAGCAGCAATCCTGTTATTTGGTAATGTTACCTTCCCATGATGCTCCTTACACCAATCTGACATGCTGTCCAGCAACTCATCTGGCTGTTTTATAATCAGGTTAGGACCCTGTGGAGGGGAAAAGCCATTAGTCACCAAGAATCAACAGGAATAACCTTGTTTTCAGAGGTAAAGTTTAACCGGCTTTATGGACTACATACACACATCAGAGAAAGTAAAAGGATACTTTGTTAACTCTAAAGGTGGTCGTTGTTCACTCCAGCACTGTTTATGATGACGAAATAGAACATACGCACACAACTGAAAACCAAAATGCCTATTAATAGAGGACACAGACACCTATCAAGGGTCAGTAAACTATGGCCCTAGCCCTCAGCTCATTTTTTGTAGCCAGAAAGCTAAGAATGATTTTTACATGTGTAAAGGATTGTTAAAAAAAAAAAAAAAAAAAAAAAAACCCAAAAGAACAAATGATGAGAGGCACTCAAAGCCTAAACTATCTGGACCTTTCCAAAAAGTCTGCCAACCCTGATTATGAGTTCATTTTGGAAAGTATACATATTATCAAGTGAAAAACAAACTGCAAAACAATATATACATGCATATGATTTCATTTACACTTGTTTAAAAAATACACACACACACACATATATACATACAAAATATCAAGAAAATGTACAACCTTTGGGGAGTAGGATAGAGCAGGAGAATAGGACAAAAAACCAATACGTGATAGATATCTCAATTACCCTGATTTGATTAATACACATTGTATGCAGTATCAAAATATCACATGTACCCTATTAAAAAATAAACCAATAGTTTGCTATACATATGCCTTGGATAAAGTTATACTGTTTAGTTTTAACAGTATTTTTATATTTAAAAAAACACATTTTTTAAAGAGGTAATTAGTGACAACTGAAAAAAAAAAAGTAGCCCTCAAATTCTCAGCTCCATTGCATAGAACACACAAATACTGTGAATCTTTCAGATAAAGTCTCAGCAGTAAACAGCAGCCTGCCTGACCTGTGTCACTGATACAAGTCGCCTTAGTTTCTCCTTAAGACGGTGATAATAATAATAAACTGTCCCCCTTCCCTCACAGGGATGTTAACAGGATAAAAGAAATTATAGATATGAAAGTTCTTTGAACTCTCTGGAACAAACTCTATAAATCCAAGGTATTATTACAACTAAGGTGGTAAAAATAGCTTGCATCACTGAAAGGAATGGCTAGAATTTGACTAAAATATGCCTGACATCCCACAACTAAAAAGGAGGTTTAGCCAAAGATAACTGGTGTTGGCAATCTCTGTGGATAAACAAAAAATGTGCTCTGATAACATATTTTTAAAAAGACAAAAAAAAAAAAAAAAAAAAAACTTCTATTGTTAGGGGAAAAAAGGTCTTACAATGATGGGAAAAAAAGCAAACTACTACTATAAATCTAATATAATCTACTCTAGACCCAGGTTTGGCAAACCAAGGGACTATATACCTATGGAAAAATTTTCAGAGTAGGATGCTTGTTCTTCTACCAGGACAAAACATTTCCTTATACTCATATACAAGAATAAAACATATTTACCACAGAACTGACAGCCCGTTAGCATTTTTTTTAACATCTTTACCCTCGTCTGACTTAGTCTATTTACAAATGCTGCACTCATCTGCAGCTGTGTGAATACATACCCAAATTTCCTCCTGGGTACATATCAACCTACTGATCCATTAAACTGTCAGTATTTCACATTATATCAACAGTCCAAAGGAAAAATTCTTCTTCAGCCAAGGGTAAGTAGGGCTGGTAAAATAAAAACACTTTTCTTCACTATTCATCTCCAGTAAATTCCAAGTAACAGAAAAGACAACGAAACCTAAAACTCAGCGCTTTATTTATATAAAGTCTAAAAAAAGTTGTTATGATGAAAAATACAGAGTTTAGAATTCTCCTCTAGCTGATGTGTCAGAAAGATAAGCTTGGTACCCCACAAATGCAGCAATTCATCTATAAATACCTTCTCACCTCTTTTACGTACATAGCAAAATAAATGGAAGTCTTAATGGTAGATTTATGAAATTCATCCCAGTGTCAGTAACACATCAGTTCTACCCTCTCCAACTTAACGTAACGAGACTTTCTTTTCCACAAACATTCCTACTTTGTTTCTATTCTAGAGTTTCTTAATGATTCTGAATACTGCCGACAGTATAAAACAGAATTATTCAAGGTCAGGGATTTCACCCCCTTACCAATCTGATAGTGCCACATACTTATTAAATGTTTCATGAGTGGCTGAAATGCAACAGGTGTGTTTTATTTGTTCTGCTAAATGTTTCAGTTAAAAGTAGCTTGCAAAAACCTTAATCATGCCCAATCTGTCAATAAGAGAACACTTTATGGATGCATTATCAACAGAAATTCTAAAATTTTAATATAGATCTAGAAGAATCACATGTCCTAGCTGAAAAGGCAGATTTGTATATATGCAGCCAAGCTGAAGTCAAAGTTACGACATAAAGAACTAAACTTCAGCATGAGTCACCAAATTTGAGGGAACAACAGTTGGCTGTCCTAAAGGTTAGGAGCACTTTACTGAGACTGCCTTAAACTACATTAGCCAGGTGGCCTTAGGCAAATTACCCAACATCTCTATGCTCAAATGTCCTCATCTATAAAATGAGCATTGTAACAGTACCTAACTTATAGTTGTGACGATAAAGAAAAGAACATCTAAAGCACTTAGAACTGTACCAGGCACACAGTAAGTTCTCAGTAAATGAGAGAGTTTAGGGTGGGCGCGATGGCTCACGCCTATAATCCCAGCACTCTAGGAGGCCGAGGCGGGCGGATTGCTCAAGGTCGGGAGTTCAAAACCAGCCTGAGCAAGACCCCGTCTCTACTAAAAACAAAAAGAAATTAATTAACCAACTAAAAATATATATACAAAAAAAAAAAAAAAATTAGCCGGGCATGGTGGCGCATGCCTGTAGCCCCAGCTACTCAGGAGGCTGAGGCAGTAGGATCGCTTAAGCCCAGGAGATTGAGGTTGCTGTGAGCTAGGCTGATGCCACGGCACTCATTCTAGCCTGGACAACAAAGTGAGACTCTGTCTCAAAAAAAAAAAAAAAAAAAAAAAAAATGAGAGAGTTTATGATTCTGTAAATTTCTGGCATGGTTAACTGAAAAATTAACTAGGCTGTGAGATATATTACTTTGGTTCTAGTACCAACCCGACCGTGACCTAGCACATTACTTTGGACCTTAATCTACGTATACAGACTTCATATACAGACTTCAGTTTTCTTATTTTTTAAATAAAGATACTGGGGAAAAAATGACCTTTAGATTTCCAATGCCCTCTAAACAGTATAACTGTATTACATGGCATCACCTACTTCAGCCAAAATGTTGAGATCAGAGTCAGTTATTAGACAGGCCATCTCAATAATCTGGTCCTTCTCAATGTCCAATCCTGTCATCTGCAATAAAAATAAATATATAACACACACAAAACCATCTTTCTGGCCTATTTTACCCCACGTTTATTTAACAGGAATTCCCTCAAGCACATTCAGTTTATATCCCACAGCCAAAACAGGAGAGACAATAATGCTCCTTGGGCAACTACTCAAAGGATTAATACTAAACTTGAGTCCTCAATTTATTCAACAAATATTTACCAAGAGCCTGCTATTTGTCAAGCACTGTGACTCTCCTCTGGGACAGATGCAAAGTAAGTAAAATTGAGTGCCGTCACTCAATTTTGGAAGTTCCATATCAAACAACACTGTATCTCCAGAGAATTTACAAAGTTTTCATCTTAATGACACCACTTGATCTTCATCAGACTCTAATGGAGAAAGTACTGCTATTATTTTTATTCCATATAGGAGAAAACAGAGGCTCAAGGGAAGGGGAGCCCTTGGTTTTAGCACAGAAAACCTGAAGGGATCCAAACTGGGTTCTGGTCCCAACTCAGACCCTCACTAACAGCACGATCTTGAATGAGTTGAACCCTCCTTTGGGCAGCAGTTTCGTCACTCATGGAATGAGGAGTAAGGAAGGCTGAGTCATCTCTGGAGTCCCGTCTAGCCCTAACAATCTAGGGCTCTTTAAGGTTTTGTGGGGGAGGAGGGGAGCAGGGCCGCTGTCCCCACCCCCACCACCGTGACCCTGAGCCCCGAGACACCAGAGCGTTAGGGAAGTCCATGCCTGGGCAGAGGAGGCAGGCAGGAGAGGGAGCCACAAGGATGACTCCTTCCTTTTTGAGAAGAAGCCCCACACGCAGCCCCGGTCGGTGCCCAACACCCGCAGGACTCCAGCCTCCGGACCTGCCCGGCGCCGCCGACCGCCGGGCCGCGCTCACCTGCCACACCTGGGACGCAGACACCTCCAGCTCTCCCAGGCCCGGCTCTGCCACTCGGTCCCACGCGCGAAACTCCACTCTCCTCCCCTCACCCCTCGCCGCCCTCACTCACCTCCAGGTCCACCCAGACCATCCGCTGAGCCATGCTCTCCCCTGCCGCCATGGCTGCGCCACCTTCGCGGACACCTCGCGCCCGGAACTGCCCGCGACTCCCACCTACACCTCGCAACAGCCTGGAGCGCAGGGAGCCGCCCAGCATCACCCGGCACGAGCCGCCACGGCCCCAGGCTCGCAGCCGGCGCTGGCGCAGGCGCGGTCGTCGCTAAACGTCGCAAACCCGCGGGGAAGCGCAGAAGCGGGAACTACAAGTCCCAGCATCCCGTGCGCCGGCTCGCCCTGAGCAGCCCGGCTTGGCTAGCGAGGGGGATGATGGGACTTAGAGTCCCACCTGCCGCGGCCACCGGATCCCCGCCCCCGCCACGTGTTTTTCGGGTGTTCCTGGACGCGCATGTTTTCCACAGCTGAGTTAGTTTGCTCCCAGGAGTTACTTCCTGAGTTTCTGTTAGTTGTGAGCTGCGCAATGGAAGAAGAATTCTTACTCTGGTGGGTCGAAAAAGATGTGATTATCTATTTCAAATGTATCTTTTCTTCTTTTTCCTATTTTTTACTTACCTGCCCCTCTCTTCCACACACCGGATATTTTTTCTCATTTACTTGGTACACCGAAAGGCGGTGTGCTTTTTTTTTCAGGCCAGAAGACCACTTCCAGCATCATCAAATCATTTAGACATTTTTAAAGGAGATGTCTGAAAGATCACTTAGCACGTATGAGGTGTTCAAAATTGGTGACTTTCCTTCGTTTGGCAAAGGGTTATCCCTTGTTTGTTGTTGGAACGCGGTCTGTGTTTCAGTTCAGCTATTAGGTGTCAGTGGTAGTAACTTTCTACTCTAGCCTTAAAAGTTCTCGAAGTTAAATCTCATCCTGGTATAACAGATCTATTAAATTAAAATGAACAGCTCCGTCTACTCTGTCGCCTGCTTTGGTTTTGACCGAAGTATCTTTTGACTAGGGGTGGTGGCTCATACCTGCAATCCCAGCACTTTGACAGACCAAGGCAGGAGGATCGCTGAGGCCAGGAATTCCAGACCAGCCTAGACAATGTAGCAAGACCCTGTCTCTACTAAAAATGAATAAATAAAATAAAATAAAAATTAGCCCTGCGGGGTGGCAGGTGCCTGTAGTCCTGGCTACGCAGGGGCTGAGGGAGTGTGGGGGTTGCGGGTGAGGATCACTTGAGCCCAGGAGTTCCGTTCCAGGTTACAGTAAGCTATGGTGGCTCCACTGCACTCCAGCCTGGGTGACAGAGCAAGACTCTGTCTCTTAAAAAAAAAAAAAAAGTTATTCTCTTCCAATGACAGCTATAGTTTCCATCATTTCCAGAAGTGCAGGTGGCCAACCACCAACCCGACTGTGGGCTCGGGAGTGTCAGATTTCCTGAGTCTCTTTAAATCTTGGCTATTCAGTAGCAAATTTAGGTGCAGAGTGCAACTTTGTCACAAATGTTGACCTTACCCTTCTCGATATATTTTGCCGAAAGCTATATTGCCACTAATTACAGAGCTGGTAGTCCATGGCTTAGTAATTCCTACCTGGTGAGCTGGTTTTGTGGGAAAGTTTGTTGCTTTATCAGAGCTTTAAGGATAGTGTGGTGTACTGGATTTCACCTTTCACTTCTTTGGTGTCCTCAACCCACCACCTCGCCTGGGCCCAGAGAGACTCTCCTTGAAGTCTCATCAAAATGTGTTAAAGATTTTTATTATGCACAATGTGTACATAATGTAACTGCCTTGCCTGATGAGTCACATTGTTTTGCTATAGATTTTTACTCATTTGTAGCCTACTTTATAAGAAATGGTCAGCATTTCTTCTTTAGTTTTTTTTTTTTTTTTTTTTTTTTTTTTTTTTTTTTTTTTGTTTTTTTTTTTAGTTTTAAATTTGATTCAATGGAAGTAGAAGCAGTTAAAGTATACAAACTTTCATCAACTGGGCTTTTTAGTATCCTCCATTCTCAAAGAACATCTTTTGTTTTTAACTTTACTACTGGAACATTGACTAGTTTTATTACAAATTACAACTTCAACGATAGTGTTTATATTTAAGAACTTATATCCTGAAAATTTATGGTCATCATTTTTTTTTTTTTTTTTTTTTTTTTGAGACAGTCTCACACTGTTGCCCAGGCTAGTGTGCCGTGGCGTCAGCCTAGCTCACAACAACCTCAATCTCCTGGGCTCAAGTGATCCTCCTGCCTCAACCTCCCGGGTAGCTGGGACTACAGGCATGCGCCACCATGCCCAGCTAATTTTTTTCTATATATTTTTAGTTGGCCAATTAATTTTTTTTTTATTTACAGTAGAGACAGGGTCTCGCTCTTTCTCAGGCTGGTTTCGAACTCCTGACCTTGAGCGATCCTCCCGCCTCGGCCTCCCAGAGTGCTAGGATTACAGGCGTGAGCCACCTTGCCTGGCCTATGGTCATCATTTTTAAATAATGGGTAGTTAAAATTATGTGTGGACATTTTGGAAATCAGTTTTTATTCAAATATAGTGATGTACTTTCTTTATAACAATAAACATAACTTTTAGGTAAATAGTGTTACAATGTAAAGAGATTTATAGTTTGTTTTGTGTGTAATGTCATTGTACTGGTAGTCTTAAAGATTAATGTCCCAAAGTATAGTAATATATACATCAAATTCACATAATCCAAACCATGTATATGAGAGAGAGGACAAACACAAAAGTGTGGGGCCCCAGAATCTGAAAGCAGCCTGGTCCCACAGTGGACTCACGTCATTCTGTCCCTTTTCCTTTCTTAACTGGATTTATTTCAAAGCCACCTTACTCAGTTCAGAAACTTTGCTTTTTTGATTTTGTTGTGACTCTATGAAAACTACTTTTGTTAATTAACATTAAGGACATAAGTACAAAGAAATCTTGTTCTCTATAGACTTTGAGAAACTTTGCTGTTTGAAGTCATTTCAGTGAAAATGGAACATCTCTTGCTTAAAGAAGCTGAGTTTGTGGGTCACTTTGACACAGAAAAGCAGCTTCAATTTGCAAGCCAGATGCAGAGATTCAGATAAAGGGTTTTCAGACACATTGCACATTTATCCTAACTTTGTAGTTTTGAAGAAAACAAGCTTCTGAGTCTGCTTCTCAGCAGTGCTGATAATCACACTGTGATGTTTCTAACAGAATCTAAGACAATGTTTCTATTTCTTTTTATTTTAATCTTTCCTTCCACAAACAATAAGACAATGTTTCTAATAGGACATGGCCCGAAACACAAACCCTCTCCTTTTTGAGAGATCGCTACTGTTTTACATAGTTTTTATTTTTATTTTTTAATTGTAGTAAAATATCCATAATATACAATTTATCATTTTTACCATTTTCTGTGTACAGCATAGTGGTATTAGTTAGGTACATTCACACTGTTGTGCAACCATCATCACCATTCATCTCCAGAACTGTTTCATCTTCCCAAACTGAAACTCCACACCCATTAAACACTAACTCCCTATCTCCATCCATCCACCACCCCTAATCCCTGGCATTTCTGTCTCTATGAATCTGACTACTCTAGGTACCTCATGTAAGTAAATTTCTTCAATATTTGTCTCTTCGTAGCTGGCTTATTTCACTTAGCATAGTGTCCTCCAGTTTCATGCATATTGTAGCATATGTCAGCATTTCCTTCCTTTTGAAGGCTAAATAATATTCCATTATATGTATATGCCACAATTGTTTATCCATATTCATCCATCCATGAACACTTGGGTTGCTTCTACCCCTAAGCTATAGTGAATATTTACATGGTCTTTAATTTTTTTTTTTTTTTTATTGCTGCCTTCTTACCAGTGACTTCCCCAGCCCGGCTTTGTCGCTCCCACATCCTAAACAAAGATGGCTGTGATAATCAATCCAAAGCTGATCCGCACTCCCCTGCTTCCTCTTTAGAATCATCCCAAATATCGTATTTTAAAAAGTCCTTTCCTACTTTCTCTTAGGAGAGGCCCCTGGTTCCTCTGTTGTTACAGCACATTAATAAACCTAACATTATTACAATTATGTTTCTTGGGAGATTTCTCTGATATACTTTGTCACCATTCTATTAAACTAGACTATACAGAATGCATTTATTGTTGCCCTTTTATAGGACTAGCATAGAGTCGTGTAGTAATGGCAGTGGTACTAGTTAATAGTCATGAAAGTAAAGAGACTATCTCATACCTGTAAACTGTCCTACAGTTTATAAATCATGTTTAAATAGGCAATAGGTACCCAATGAATACTTACTGGTTGACAATAATATCTCTTCCCGTTTTGTGGAATTTCATCTTGACAAATGATAACAGGGTATATTGCTGATAACTGATGACTACTGTTTACTTCCAACCAGTGGTCTGGGGAGGAATAAAGGATGATAAATCTTTTGCCTTCACCCTCTATGACTAAAAAAAATGCAGGGTCAAAATAGCAGGCAAAATTGTAATCTCTAAAATGCACTTTGTACAAAATGGGCACTCTAAAGGTTTTTATGAAATTTGAATTGCATTTTATTTCAGTTCAGTTCAACAAACATTGAGTACTTAGAGTATGTGAAACACTATGCTAGAATACAGAAA
The DNA here is from genome assembly GCA_008750895.1 of Mirza zaza. Classification (NCBI taxonomy): domain Eukaryota; kingdom Metazoa; phylum Chordata; class Mammalia; order Primates; family Cheirogaleidae; genus Mirza; species Mirza zaza. Next base: position 25,062 of record VSMD01138716.1, on the reverse strand, counting down.
TAAAAATACATTTATTACACTGGTATTTATTAGACTTGACACTACAAGTATTTAAGAATTTAAGATTTTGGAGTTGTTTCTTTTACAGATAAGGAAACAGCTTTAATTTTCTCATCTGTAAAATGGATTATATGATGATTAAATAAAAACATATAGAACACTGAATATATAGTAGGTATTCATTTGATTTACTTCTGTAAGTAAATCAGGAGGTACAAAACAATGTAAAAGAGATTATACCAATACTTTAAAGAAGCATAGAGTGGAGTGTTACAGCTCTTTTAGAATTTGCCTAGCATGTTTTCTGGTCCTTACCAGAAGACACCCCCCCCAAAAAAAAGAAGAAGCATAGATTGCTGTTGGAATATAGGGAAAGGGAATTCATTTGACTGAAGGGATACAGGAGAATGAAATTGAGTTAGATCCTGAAAGGAAAACTTTGACAATAAATATCCTGGGTAACAATATCACAGACAAACAGAATGCCTTGGACCTAAGCAACTAGGATGATTATATCTTTATTAATAAAAGAGAATCCCAATGGAAACAACATGTTCCCAGAAGAATAGGTAAGAATTCATGAGTTCAGTTTTGGAAAGGCTGAAATTGTGCTGGAAAACCCTCTGCTTGGAGGTGGCTAACACAGAGGAACATCTATGTGGAGATATCCAGCAGGCAGCTGAAAGGAGGGCAGAGATAGAGACTTGAGCTTAGAAGTCATCTACATAGAGAAGATAGCTGAAGCTATGGGACTGAAAATGATTGCAAGTACTAAAATGATTCCTGTACTAAAAAGTACAGCCATAGGCCCATCCCAACTTAAGAATTTTATTTTTTGCAAACTTTTAAACCTAATTGGCACATCAAGGAGATCGTCAGCTTAATTTGTACATGTGGGCACATGTAGAACAAACCGGCGAGACAATCCCATGCAAAGTCTTTTCCTTGGAAGAGCGATGAGTGCCCTGGTAGAGAATCCAACTAAGGAAGCAGCAGCCAAAAACAAAGAGCACAATGCAGCACAAAAGCTAAGTTGGAAGAAGGAAAAGATTAATTCTGACAGCACGGCAACTATCGCATCAACTTATCTCCTACCTTAGTCCTTACTGGACTCCTGAACAGAGTCTGCAGGTATTCTAAAAGAGCTTTCCAAGAAAAAGCATATGTGATCATGTATCACACATGCTGCTTGAGTTCTCGAGTAACACAATAAAATTAAAAGACAAAACCTGTGCAAGGCAGTAGCAGGGAAGGGGAACAAAAGAATGTTTCCTCTTCACTTTTGATGTTTCTTCCATAAGGAAGAAGTACCACTAACATAGCATTCCTGGACTCTTGCACCTGGCCTTTCTTATTCCTCTGTAAAAAGGTGGAGAAAAATTCAAGATTTGAGACAGAAATTAGAAATGGGAAATCCCTTTATTTTTCTCACCACTCTTTCCTGAAAGAAAAATCCAACTACATCCTTGCTCACTTCACCGGAAACGACTCTGAGACTTTGGCATTACAAGAAGTCTAATGTCCTTGCAGTGGTTCCTATCAAAGCAAAGCCAATGTCCTGTGGGGTGGACTTGTTTAGGAATTCTAGAAATACTAGGGCAGGAGGGTCTGGAGAGAGCTGAGACCCTATGTTATTCAGGTGGCAGACATCAGAGGACTAAGTCTGAGTTATTTCTGTCAGTGCTACCTCACACTGTTACTCCTATGTGCTGTTGAGATTTAACCACCTCCCACACTACCAAGTTACCTGGTGATCTCTAGGTATCTTGATAACAAGCTTGAATTGATTAGTAATTCTCACTGCAGACAACTTTATCATTTTAAATAGTCCAGCATTAATGCCATAAGAAATTATGACATCAAACTAGAGTAGTCTAGATGATTATTGGACAAAGGCATATGGATATGAATATAGGCCATGTATAATGAAAAAGACAATAGGTTTTGGAGACGTAGCTGAATTCAAACCCTACCTTGACTACTTTTTATCTGATTTTCCTTAAACAAGTTGACTCTAATCTCTTTGACTCATTTTCCTCCTCTTTAAAACAATGATAGTACTACTTCATTTGAAGAATTATTGTAAAAAGTTTGTGATAATATATGTGAAAACAGCATAATGCCTGACTCATGGTAGGTCCTTAATAAATAGCATAAATAAATCACTGTTTTTATTGTGCAATAGGCCCATCCCACTCACCAATTATAAACACTGATCATGTAGCCAGCATTTGAGCAAACAGATTGTGGCAGAAACTTAATCATTGCCCATCAAATACACCTCTTTCTTCACTAACCAGTGGTAAGGATGGTGAAGCTGACAGATAAGAACAACTTAAGTCTCTCTATGGTGACATAGGGGAGCTCCCATACTAACTAGAAACTTGGTTTCTGGGAAAGAAGAATCTCTAGAAGGATAAGCAAGCCACCATTTTCAGCCCCTATTTTTACTACCTAACACAACTCCTAACTTAAACAGAACTCACTTTGGAGATTGCCTGTATTTAAATGGTTGAGTGAAGAAACGAATTCAGAAAAAGAGACAAATAATTGTTCAAAATGGTAGAAAGAGGTTTAAAAAATGCAACATTACCAAAATTAAGGAAGAGAAGGTTTGAATGAAGATGTTAAGTCATTGGTGTCAAATTCAGGATGAGATCTGAAAGGATATCATTGTATTTGTCACTAGAACACAAAATTCCACTGCCCCTTGAGAAACAAGAGAATCATGAGTTGACAACACCGGTGATAAAGGTTCTTTCTTGATATCTTGAAGAGAATAAAAGGAAAGTAGTAAAGGGGCAAAGTTTGCTAAAAGTAAAGAGTACACTGCAACCAAAAGGAAAAACTCCAGAAATGAAAGGGAAAGAAATGGAGAGAGGAATGAAACTTAGAAAGATATATGCAAAAGGTTCTGAGAGAACAAAACCATAGGCACAGAAGCATGGCTACTGGGACAAGCCTTAGATTTACCATTTCAACAAATCAATCTTTTCCTTTGAATGAACTGTTTTTAAAAACAATTAAATTGTCCTAACAAAATTTTTCAAATATAGGTGCTAAGAAGAGTAATTTTATTTCTACATGATAAAATTAACTACCAACTTCAAACACTTGCATTAAATTTTTATTTATTTTATTTTATTTTATTTTTTTGAGACAGAGTCTCACTCTGTTGCCTGGGCTAGAGTGCCATGGCATCAGCCTAGCTCACAGCAACCTCAAATTTCTGGGCTCAAATGATCCTTTTATCTCAGCCTCCCGAGTAGCTGGGGCTACAGGCACGTGCCACCATGCCTGGCTCATTTTTTTCTATATATTTTTTAGCTGTTCAAGTAATTTATTTCTATTTTTAGTAGAGACAGGGTCTCTCTCTTCCTCAGGCTGGTTTTGAACTCCTGATCTTGAGCGATCCACCCGCCTTGGCCTCCCAGAGTGTTAGGATTACAGGCATGAGCCACATCGTCTGTCCTAAATTTTAAATAAGCATAACAATACTTGGTATTTAATTTTGAAGGGGAAAGATCTTGCAACAACGCAACAACAACAACAAAAAACTCTTCATATAGAAACATAATTGTTGGGGAAATTGCATAATTAGCTTAAATCAAAGGGGCCTTCCATTTTTTTTAATTGTCATTAACAAAGAAAACACTGAGAGTAAACTAATATAGCAGAAGCATGTTGAGGAAATCAAACACTCTGCAGAGCTTATCATTTACTATTGAATTTTAGTCCTCATCGTGTGCTACCACTAAAATTTTTGATGATCTTTTTTGTTCATCTAATTGCACATATCTCATTTTATTTTACAAAAATTATAAAGGTGATACTGCTAAACTTAGGCATTGCCATAAATGTAAACCCTACAAACTCTTCAGTTCTATTCTTGGAGTTAATTGTATCTATTTTGCTTTCCCATCAAAGCAATGATTTTTTTTTTTTTTTTTTTTTGCGTCTCATCAAAGCAACTTTGTACCCTTTGACCAACATTTCCCTTTTCCCACCTCTCACCCTTCCCAGCCTCTGCTAACCACCATTCTCCTCTCTACTTCTATGAATTCAACTTTTTTAGATGAGAAGGGATAATATTTTAAAATATTGATGGTAATCTGAAACTGAAATCCAAGGAATTATGATACAGCATGGAGGGTGGTCTGTATGCTAGCAATGGGAGAAGCAGCAAGGAGCACAAGGCGTGCTGAAGGTGTAGTGCAGTAGATACAGGTATCACACTGTTGTGGTGGCTTTTTACTGTGTAAGCTTAGCTAAGGTGGCACAGTGGTTCCCAGAATTCCCTTCTCTGTCTAGTTCCCATTTAGTTGTATAATATAGAATTTGAAGGCCAGGCGTGGTGGCTCACGCATGTAATCCTAGCACTCTGGGAGGCCAAGGCAGGCGGATTTCGCTCAAGGACAGGAGTTCAAAACCAGCCTGAGCAAGAGTGAAACCTGTCTCTACTATAAATAGAAAGAAGTTAATTGGCCAACTAATATATATAGAAAAAATTAGCCGGGCATGGTGGTGCATGCCTATAGTCCCAGCTACTCGGGAGGCTGAGGTAGTAGGATCGCTTGAGCCCAGGAGTTTGAGGTTGCTGTGAGCTAGGCTGATGCCACAGCACTCACTCTAGCCTGGGCAACAAAGTGAGACTCTGTCTCAAAAAAAAAAAAAAGAATTTGATTGTCCTTTGTTACTGGTGCCTGGTAGAGAGCCTCTACATTCTTGGAATTTCCCAAGTGGTACAAGTGTCTTTATTATTCCTGGTAGGCCCTGATCATTTATGCTACTGAGATGACTCATGTCAGGCACCAAGATGGTTTCAAGATGAGTCCTGGCCATGCTGGAAAGGTTGATCATGTGATCCTAGGGTTGGGGCTTTAAGCTACATGGTATCAGTCTGACCTCCTGGGAAGGAGGGAGCTGGATATTGATTTGAGTTCAATCATGTGCCCAAGGATTCAATCCATGGTCCCTATGTAATGAAGCCCCAATAAAAACGTTTGACATTGACACTCAGATAAGGTTCTTGCTAGCAATACACATTGACATGCCAGGAGGACAATGCCTCCTGACTTCATGGGGAAAGGACGTGGAAGCTTTACATTTGGGACCTTCCCAGGTCTCACCCTGTACATCTCATCTTTTGGCTGGTTTTGATGTGTATCCTTTTGCTATAATAAATCTGTCATCTTAAGTATAACTTTTTCCTGAGTCCTGTGAGTCTTTCTAGCAAATTATCAAACCTGAGTGCAGTGGGAACCTCTGAATTTGTAACCAATTGGTCAGACATGTGGGTGACCAGGGAATCCCTGAGCTTGTGCCTGATATCTACATTGAGAGTAGATCTCATAGAGAACTGGGCCATTGACCTCTGAAGTTTGGCCTAACTCCAGGCACTTAGTGTCCGAATTGCAATGCAGTTGACCACAGAGAAATGTGCTTGTGATTTAGAAGTCATAAGGGAAGAAGCAGCAGCTGTAATTTTTATACTCTGGAAGACCACTGCAAGGTGCCAGCACTGTGGTACCTCATACACAATGTTGCTGATCTCCTGGGTCACGGTGTTGGTGTGGGGTACCGTGTTTCCCCGAAAATAAGACAGGGTCTTATATTTATTTTTCCTCAAGAAGACACCCTAGGGCTTATTTTCAGGGGATGTGTTATTTTTTTTAAATACGGTACAACAATCTACATTTATTCAAATATAGTTAAGTCGTCTTCTTCTGCAACATCATCATAACTCTCCAAACCCCGAATTCCATCCTGAATTTCTTGCAACTCTATTTCCTTTAGAACCATTGGCCCCAATCTCTCATGTGGAGCAACAGAGCTCTCATGGGGCCGATGAGAAGGGCTGTTCATCTTCTTTACCGCTCCATGACAACATGCATGGGTTGTGCAGATAGGCTGCGTAGCCACGCCCATCACTAGGTCTTATTTTTGGGGTAGGGCTTCTATTGCGCAAATGCTTAGAAATCCTACTAGGGCTTATTTTATGGGTAGGTCTTATTTTTGGAGAAACACGGGTAGCACCCAGCCTGCAGCTCCTCCAGCTCCTGCAATATCTCAAGCTTTTCTGAGTTCTGGACCAAAGATATGTGCAGCTCTATAGCTAAGTGTGCCAGCTACTTCTGCAGGCCTCAAGCCATCCAAGTCACAGAAATTGGAGTAATGAGAGATAGATCCCATTTTTTCCCAGAAGTTTCCAGTTTGTCCCTGCTCTTGTTCAGCTTTCCTTCCCAACTTCTGGTCTGGCTGACCTATGGTAACATCATGCCCAGTGCCAAATGCAGGCCAACTTTTGCTCCTCTCGCAAGCACAGCTGCATAAGGTTGATTAAGGTCCCTTAGTCTGGATCATTCTCAGTTCTGCTTCTCTGATTTTACCTTGACTGATAAAATTGTTTTAGTTTTAGTCTATTCATTGGTAGAAAACTATAAATTTGTGATTGTTGAAAATTTAAGAGGAAAGATTACAGAAATAGAAAAAGTATGACATTTGAGTTTTGAACCCTGACTGAATATTAGAATCTTTAAAAAAAAAATACTGATATTTCCTTCTCCCCTGAGATTTTGGGGTAAAGTTTAGGCACTATTGTTTTTTTTTGAAAAGTTCCTATGTAGTTTTTGTATGCACCCAGGATTATGAAATGCTTCAGTAGATGGAAGAAAAAGAACGAAGAAAAGGTGGTCAATATTATAAACATACACATACGTGCAAGCATAGCAGGAATACATCAGAACCTATCTTAGTATAAGAGACAATACTAAAATCAAACAACAGAAAAGTATTAAAAATTAACCAATAGACAAAGACATATTGGGCAAATATTAATGAAGATAAAGATGTGACAATAGTAATATAAAACAAAATAGGATTAAAAGTTAAACGCATGAAAATGGCCAGGATATTTACATTGACAAAAATTATGGTACATGATGAAGAGATGTTATAATTCTTTTTGCATCCGGCATAGTTTGGGGATATAAAAAGCAAAACCTGAGAGCCATACTCAGAGAAAATGACAAAATCATCTCTCTCTGAATTAAGAGGTCAGGAAGATAAAAATACAAAGGATTTGAAAAATATGATAAATAAGCCTTATCTACCATATTAGAAGCTTTTTAAAAACTCCATATACCTGATTTGTTGGATTAAATTATGTTCTCTATTCCTTCTGTAAAAACATCAGTTCTCTTGACATGTGAAGGCAAGAGGCTAGAAGCCACTTTTGTATGTTCACCCACTTTTGTTCTAATGAGCTAAGTTGTTACAAGTTCTTAATTTAAATATTATGCAAACTAATAAAAAAATAGTTGTTTCTAGAAAACTTGTTGAATATTTTGTCAAGATTTAATAAGAATCTCTATAAAATATGCTGTCAGATTAAGTGTGGTTAAGACGACTGTAAAAAAAATTTGGGTGAGAATCCTAGAAAACATGAATTCTCCAATTTCTCTACATTTGCATTCCACTGTAAAGAAACCCAAAGTAGAAATCATAGGCAATGCAGTCTGGTAGTGATTTATACAAGAACACCCACTGAACTCCAACAAGTGCACTTAGATTAAGGGAAAGGCCTTGGCCCTGCATCAAAAGACTGGTAAATGAATGTCTATTTATATGTACTAAATTAAAAGAAAATGCATATAATTTTAATTTTATTAAATGACTTCAATATTTTTGATTTACAAATCTTGTCAGGTAAGAAAGCATTTTGTAAAGATAGAATTTTGACACAGAGAAAACAAGTTTTCTTCAAACATTCATGAAACCATTGTAAAAGTTGGGAAAAAGAAATCCTCTGGCAAATACGAGGTAATTAATGTGATGCCATGCAGGATGGAGCTCATAGGATGGAACTCATAGGCAGAAATGTCAGCCAAGCATTATGGAGTGAGGGAGAGTTACCACCAGGGCTAAAAAGGGGGTAAAATGATGAGAGGAGACTAAAGCAATAGTGAGGGGTCATATAGGTTAAGAATTTTGTCTTTAATCAAGAGGAAGTCAGAGACCATTGAAGCTTTAATTAAGGTGAGTCATAGCAGATTAACATTGGCAATTCTTGCATTGTAAAATGAAATTTGAAGAATGAAGACTGGAAGCAGGGTGATGGAGTAATCCTCTCAAGGTATGTTGCCCACCCTAGGATGGCAGCAGTGACTATGGGGAAAGTGGGCATACACAACATAATTAGGAGTAGTATAAAATTTTTTTATTTTGGATGGGGAACATATTAAGTATAAAGGAATTTCTTTAGTACTTGTCAAAATAGTGCTGTTGACTCTCAAAGAGAAAGTCACACATTATTAATACACAATGTCTTCCAAGCATTTAAAGGATCCTTATTTTATTTCCATGGAAAACACTCCAGGACTGTGGTCCCCAATCCTAGAGCTAGTACTGGTCCAAGGGCAGTTAGAAACCGGGCCACACAGCAGGTGAGCGAGCGAAACTTCATCTGTATTTACATCCACTCCCCATTGCTCACATCACCGCATCATAAGCTCTGCCTCCTGTCAGATTAGTAGGGGCATCAGATTCTCAAAGGAGCTCAAACCCCACTGTAAATTGTGCATGCAAGGGATCTAGGTTGCTCACTCCTTATGAGAATCTAATGCCTGATAACCTGAGGTGGAGCTGAGGCGGTGATGCTAGTGTTGGGGAGAGGCTGCAAATACAGATTAACATTAGCAAAGAGGTTTGATTGCACAATAAATGTGCTTGAAGCATCCGGAAACCATCTCCCCAACCGTGGAAAAATTGTCTTCCATGAAACAGGCCCCTAAAAGGCTGGGGACTGCTGCTCTAAGAGAAACGGCTTCTCACAACAGTAATTTCTTATTCCTATTCTTGTAGCTTTCAGTATAGGTTGATCATCCCATATTCCAAAACCCAAAACACTTTTGGTTCCAACTATTTTGGGTAAGGGATATTCAACCTGTACTTAGATGAGTTGTCTTACCAACTATATTCAGTTCTTTAAGGCTGTGCTGTTCTATTCATTTACACAATACATGCATTTAGTTTGGTTACTTTCAACTGAGTGAAGCTGAAGTGAAAATTCACTGGGATTTCACAAGGTCTCCCCCAGAAAAATTATTCTGAGTTAGGATAACCTGTGAACCAGTATGAAAGCTCACCTACCGATTAAGTTATAATAAAGTAGTATTAAACTTTGTTAGTATCTACAAACCTAAGTTTTCATAGATAACTAAAAACAGCAGACTCATTAGCAATAAATCCTACTACTAAACTGCTTGAGCAAATAGAACTTTTTTTCTTAACTCTATGTTGAGTAGTAGAATAGCTCCATTTATCTAAAGAAAAACAAGATGCATTTAGAAACAAAATCTGAATGCATGTAAACTCCTAGAGACCAGGGAAGGTGACTAAATTAGTTTACAGTGTACCAAACTATAATCAGGAGTCAAAGAAAATCTGATTCTGAAACATCAGGTTTGATATGTACAAAAGATGTATGTCAGGATGCTCTAAGTTAAAGAACTGCCATTCTTAATACCAAGCAATCATGGAATAAAGTATGTTGCTAATTTTTTTTTTGTATACAATGTCTCTGTGTAGTGATGTTACAAAAATAAGACACACTCCTTTTATGTTTTTAATATATTAAAAAGCAACATAGTACAAATGTTGTGGTATTAAAAAGGATCCATATTTTTCAAGGAATGAATTTTTATAAATTCTGCAATGAAAGGGGAACAGTATCTTGATACACAAAAGTTTCTTTAAACAAGATTTTAAAATTTTAACATCAGAAAATGTTAAGACGAAATTCTTTCAAAGATTCAAACAAAAAAGCAACCTGTACAATCTCCATAAAATGTGTTCTTATATATACATGGTGGGCAGTTTGAAAATGTTAAAATTTTTAAAGTCTGAGTGACACAGGCAGCACCTACAGGTTTCAGGAAATCTTTTTTCCAAAAAAGAAGTATTCTTTCAGTAAAACATCTTACCATTTTGTCTGACCATACATTGACATTTTTGTTTTTCTTGAAAAGGGTGATTTATACTAACACTGTATTTTCAACGTAAAAATATACACATATATTCAACGTAAAAATATACACAAATATCCTGAGTGACTTCAGTCAAACATAATGAACAAATTCTAAAATTTTAGAATGAGACAATATGTGTAGATTTACACTTTCACGTGTAACTAGGGTAAAATTCAAGAGAACATCACAAAATTTATACTTAAATTCTCTAAGTTAAGCAATATGATTTATCCCCAAAGTTTACCAATAAGATTTCTCAAATGTTAGTAAAATGAATCACTGAAAAGTTGTATTTTCTATTAACAAAATACCAATAGCCATTCCAGAGAGTCAGCTTGTATGTTTACTATTATATACACCAAAATCTAACAAATTTCTTGCAATACAAAAAGATAATTAAAATATTTGCTTTATCATACAACAAATCTATAATTCACCCCTTCCTAAAGTGTCTAAAATGATTTTCTTTTGCATAAAATCCATTCTTCTTCATAAAACCCTGAGGTGAAAGGTTATTAATATAATAAAACTGGCCGCAATTCTTCTCATTTCTGTATTAAATTGAAACTAGGTTTTAAAAAATTTATAAAGAAATGTGTCAACTTCTAAAGCTTGCTCTGTACAGGTTTTCAACAGAATTATTTCCAGATCAACTGAGTCAAAGGGCCTAAAATGACCCTATAAAGAGTGTCTTTTTAACACTTGTTAGTGTCGAGATGAACGCCATTTTCCATCTCTACTACTGTCTCTTCTGTTATCATAATCATGGCTTCTGTTATCATAATCATGGCTCCAGCCATCGTGATTCCTATCTTCATAGAAGAAATCCTCTCTGCTTCCTCTGTAATGATGGTCAGACCCATGATCACTGTAACGCTGTTCCCGGCTATAATGTCTATCTGCTTGGTAGGGATGAGAATTCTGTCTGACTTTACGCTGTGATGATGATGTATCTTGGCGCCACTGAGAGCTTGAAGACTGGTTAAAAGTATGATTATGTGATTGAACTGATGGTGAAAATCCTGATTGATCCAGAGGCGGAGAACCGAATTTTCCGCCATATGACATCTGTCTCAAAACATTGTTCATCTGAAGGAAGAGAAAAACAAGGAAATGTTAATATTTCTAGATATCAAAGCCAATATATGTTTGGTCAGTTAACTAAATGGATAATAAAGGAAAAGCAAAATCATTCTTGCCTAGATGTATCCTAAATGAAACACAACTAAAGTAGTAAAATAAATTAGCTTCATTCATTACAATGAATACCTACAAGATGTCGGTACATAATTAATACTCCTTTGCCCTCAAGAATACAACTTAGAAGGGAAGAAGTCATACAAAAAGATTATAATACTAATCACTGTGTAATAAACATATAAAGAATCACGAGCTCAGTGTCATTAAAGCTTCATGACGGTAGCATATAATCTGAGTATTAAAACAATGCATGAAATATTTTTTTTTTTTTTGAGACAGAGTCATACTCTGTCACCTGGGCTAGAGTGCTGTGGCGTCAGCCTAGCTCACAGCAACCTCAAACTCCTGGGCTCAAGTGATCCTTTTGCCTCAGCCTGCCAAGTAGCTGGGACTACAGGCATGCGCCACCATGCCCAGCTAAAATTTTTTTTCTATTTTTGGTAGAGATGGGGTCTCGGTCTTGCTCAGGCTGGTCTTGAACTCTTGAGCTCAAACAATGCACCCACCTCAACCACCCAGAGTGCTAGGATTACAGGCGTGAGCCACCGTGCCCTGCCTAATGCATGAAATATTTTAAAGAAAATATTTTAAGGGGGAGGTATACCAAAGAAAGGAAATTGCACAAAGATAACAGGAAAACATAGAATAGGTTCATAGAACACCAAGTAATTCTGTCTAAGACAGGTAGAGCTCTTAAGCAATAAACAATGGAAAGTGTTTATTGGTTTACTGGAATCAGATGATGGGAATGCTTAATAAGTAGGCTAGAGAAAATCTGGCTTTATCTTACAATCAGTATAAAGTCAATATGCAGAAAAAACAAGCAAATCAGGGTTATAGTATTAATTCTGAAATGGAGTATAAGATGGACTAGTGAGGAGACATAATAACTGACTAGACCAGTGGTTCCCAAATCCTGCCCGTGGACAGATATTAGTCCATGATGATTTTTTTTAATGGTCCATAGTAAAATGAGAAAAATTAGTAATAATGTACAAAAAAGATAATATTCCTTTATACTGGTCTCAATTTCATTTCAGTTTTATATTTTTATTTTGCAGACCTGTGACACACAAAAGTCTGGGGATGACAAAAGGCAAGAAAGCAGAACTGTGATTTGGGCAAACAAAATAAAAAGGAAGAAATGAATGTAAGAACTGCAAACAAAAAAATGAAGGATGTGGTGAATGAGTGAAGACAAAGAAGGAAGAGTAAAAGATAGCTAACATTTTAAGCCTAGTCTCAATGTGGTACCACCAAAAAATGGAAAGATCAAGAAGGAACTAGGAACTGGTCTAGAAGATTCCAGTATATTAAAATATCAAAGAGAGTTTATAAGAATTCACTCAGGATAAGTTCCAAAAGCAGAGAATGAATTTCCAGTATTTGTATACACACAAATGCACCAACAATGGGTGAAAATAGAAATACAAATGTAAAACACAGTTTTATTTCTATTTATCTTCTGTCTTTTAAGTATGTATTTCAGCCCAATGAAAACTGAGTGCTCAATCTACAAAGGTCATGCTTGTCTGACAAAAATGAGGAAAAGTTAATTTAATAATTAAATGAATTTAAGGGTGGGTGTAGTGATTTACACCTGTAATCCTAGCACTTTGGGAGACCAAGGCAGGAGGATTGCTTGAGGCCAGGAGTTTGAGACCAGCCCGAGTCAACAATATATAACGATATAAACGATATTGTTTATATCATTTCTATAAACAATAGAAAAATTAGCCAGGCATGGTGGCATGGACCTGTATTCCCACATACTCCAGAGGCTGAGGTAGGGGGATCACCTGAGTCCAAGAGTTTAAAGTTGCAGTGAGCTATGATAATGCCACTGCACTCTAGCCTAGGTAACAGACCAAGACCCTGTCTCAGGGGAAAAAAAAAAAAAAAGAACTAAATTTAAAATGTTAATTTATGCCTTAAAAACTTAAGGAATAAAACATTCTACTTAGCAAATTTAATTGAAAACCAGTTATCTGATTTAAGACAAACATTTTAACTAATTAAGATTTTATTTTTATTACTAGGAACTCAAGTTGAAAAAATATCAGCCTACCACTGCTTGTCTCTGAAAATTTTCTGGAGAAGAGAAAGATCTCTGAATTATCTGTGTTGATGGAGTCATGTTATCCACAGTCCTTTCATACCTGCTTAAAATAAGGAAACCAATATATAATCATTCATTCAATAAATATTTACAAAATACCAATCATTAGCAAGGCAGAGTACTCAAGATGAGAAAGGACAAGTCAGACAAGGTATCTGCTCTCATGGAGCTAGAAGAATATAGACAATAGGATATTTTCACACAGTTATAAGATAAAATGTATGATTCAAGATCAAGTGGAGGTGAAAAGAGACAGGTTCTATTTTAGCTTGGCTAGTCAGGGACTGCCTTTCTAAAAAGGACACAATTGAAAGGCGAGCTAAATACCAACACTACCAGGAGGCAAAACCTTCCCAGTTGAGGGAAGGGCTAGGATGTGGGTGAGCAACTATGGCCTGTGGGCCAAATTGCCAAATTTAGTTTTCCTAAACAAAGTTTTATTGGAACATAGCCATATTCTTTTGTTTTTTTTATTATCTATGGTTACTTTAGTGGTACAATGGCAGAGACAGAGACTGTATGGCCTGCAAAGTGTAAAATATTAACTATATGTCCCTTTATAGAAAAAAATTGTCAAAGTGCAAAGGCTTAGATGATAACCAAAATGGAAAGAATTTGATTGACTGGATATGAGGGATGAGGGAAACAGAAGAAATAAAGTATAAAAACTAGATTTTTGGCTTGATCAATTGGGTAAACATTTACTGAAACAGAAAAGAGAAACAAGTTTTGGGAGGTAAGGAATTAGAGTTCTGTAACATACACAGTACATTACTTTGAAAGATTTATACCTTAATTCCTCCCTTCCTAAAGAGGCAACATGCTCTACAGAAAACTCAGTTTAAAAATGTTTGAATTATTTCAAAAGACATCTTTGGAATCAAATAACCAATGGTTTGTCTCCCAGGTTGGATCTTCTTATTTTGGGATTTCTTAAATCAGGGTATGTATCTTTATATAAGCTAATGGGGAAAAGTAAAATCTAATTTATATTATCAAAGAGTATAAAAATAATAAACTCTCTATACTAATTAAATAGGTAGTCACAAAAATATGTGTCTTCATCCAGACTTTAAGCTCCACCAGGCAGTTTATCATAGTAGCTAGGCTCTATCACACTGTCTGGGTTTGAATCCAGCCTATTACTTATAAGCAGTTTATACTTGAGCAAGTTAACCTCTATTCCTCATTGCCTTCACATATAAGGTAGAGATCATAATCCCTACTTTCATAAGACCATTGTGAGGAATAAATGAGATCATACATGTAAAAGACTTGGTGGTGAAGAACCTGACATGTGACAGGTACTTTGTTATATCTTTCTTGAACTAAGCCCATTATGACTGAAAAAACTGAATATACTACAAGTTGTAAGGGTAAGTAATGTTTTGAGAAATTTTGTTTCAATTGCATACATGTACTGTACATGCATTATGTAGGCATGGGTATGGCTTTACAAATGAACATATAATCACATATCTACCTATTTTAAGGGAACTTAATGTGTCTGTAGTCCCTTTAGAATAGATAGAGCTATAACAACAGAAGAAAAAGCTTAGGAACATAAAGAAGAAAGAAAAAAGAAGCAGAAGAAAAAGATAGGAACATAAAGAAAGAAGCTATTCATTCATACGTTTTGAAACCATTATCCAAGATAAATTATTTTACCAATATGTAAGAAATATTACCTGCTAGGGGATGTAGAGGTAGGACTTGAATTTCCAACATGATGCTGGGGATACGACAAACTGACATCCTGCGAGGCATGACTACTTCCTAAAAACAGGGAATGATGTAAAATATTCTTCTTGATAGAAAAGTTAATTTGAAATTTTATCTCCTGTACCCTAAATCACTCCAAAAGGGTAAACACAGTCTAAAAGAGAAAAGTTTCAAATTGCTATAGACTGCTTTACAGTTTCATCAGAGTGAAACTGTAAGTGTATATAATACGAGATATGCAAAACAAAGCATTCTAAACAAGGTACTACCTAGTGTATAAACATCCAATCTGGTCATAATATTCTGATCCCCACACTAAATTCTAAGACTGGATACATGGAAAGATTCATCCTCACATGATCAAGAATCAAAATGCGTAAAAATAAATTACAAAGCAGCCAGAAATATTTTCAGCATTAATTTTTGCTTCTTTCAGTGCACCCAAACCCAACTCTCTTAGCAATCTAGTTTACGTTCCTCTCACTAATCCAAATTGAAATTTTAAACTCGGTTTTAAAGTTACAATGTTCAAAATCCATATGTCAATATTACCCATCAGGGATACACAAAGTTTGCTATTTAGAAAGCTTAAGAAAGGATTTTCAACCAAAAAAGAAACTCTTTACAACAATAAATTTAAAAACAAAAACAAGCAGTAAACAACCTGCCCCCCCACACACAATATCATTAAACAGTTAGTTACCTGATCTAAACTGAATTTTGATGGGCCTTCCAAAAAGTTTGATTCCATTAAGTAGATTCATTGCATAAGGAACAGATACTTCATGTTTGAAATTCACAAATGCAAATTGCTTTGGTTTACCATCCTTATCTTTTGGAATTTTCACCTTTATTACTGGCCCAGCCTACAAACAAGTGTTTAGAACTTAAATAGGGCAATTTCAGGAAAATACGCAAATTTTACAATTAAAAGAGACTACGAAGTTAAAAAAAAAAACAAACGTAATCAAAAACTTTTTTCTTAAAATGATGCACATAGATTTCCATTTTGATTAGAGTAAAAATATTAGTTATGACTAAAAATGAGATTAACTTATTTGGGGAAGGGAGCACATAAGGAACTGGAACACAATCACTTTTACAATTTACAGCACTGTGAGACTTTTCAACGGGGCTACAAACACCCATCATTTTCCCACTCCACGGAAAAGAACGTTTATCGAGAGCAGGAAAATGATTTTCTCGGGACTAAAAATTCACTTTTGTATTGCTAATGACACAATACTAGCCACTATGGGATAGGGCTGGGGGAAACAAGATACTTACAAGTTTTCACCTATTTTAATAGAGAAGCATTAAAACCCTGCTTTTCTATCGAGTATTTGAGTCTATTTTAAATATTTTAACAACGCTACAATTTCATTAGGCAACTTAAGTGGAAAATAGATACAAATAAACTGAAACGTAACTTCCCAGTCAGATAAACCAAAGACATCGTAAGAGGGAGATGAGGGGAAAAAAAAGCACTGCTCGACGAAGACCCCACACGCACTGCGTCCCACGGGACCCCTGAATCTTTACCTCAGGAACGCTTGAACGAGGATCCCTCCACCACCCTTAAGTGTTGTCACTTCTGACCTGAACTAATCGGGGTTCTTTTAATAAACCCAAACCCAGCAAGCGCCTCACTCCCCAAGGGCGCCCTTCACCCCCAAACAGCCGACCGGCCGGATGCCCTGACGGACCGCCACCCTCGCGCGAAGAAAGCGGGGACAGCCGTTGGGCCGGGCCCTCGGCGACCAGAGAAACGAAAGGCAAAAGGGCGGATCCCAGCCGCCTACCTGGTGGAAAAGCTCGAAAAGCAGCTCCTCAGTCACTTTAGTCTCAAGGTTGCCCACAAAGAGAGTGCGGTCCGCTTCCGCGGCCGCCGCCCCCATCTCCGCGTCGCCCCCCCCTCCCTAAGCTGGCCGAAGGGTCGCGGCCGACGCACCCACCGCGCACGCTCAGCAACCCCACGCCCTCGCGCTCGCAGGCGTCACCGGCGTAAACGTCTCTCCCGCTCGCTCTCGGCCGGCGTCGGCGTGCGTGGGCAGACTGCGCATGCTCGCGAAGAGAGCGCTCGTTAGAGGCGGCTTCTCGATCTGCCGCGGCTTTAGTTATGGCTTCCAGCGTAGGTGGCTGTCGCGTTCCAAACGGGCAGGACTGATCCTGTGTGGAGCCGCGAAGGGCCTACCTTGACCGAGGGACGTTAACACAAGTACTGCGGGCAGTGTTTGAAGATGGCGCAGAGCAATGTGTCCCTGTCTGCCGGCGATCAAGGGAACAGGGTGGCCTACCGCGCTTCCTACGGCGACCTCACCCGGTCGGCCTCGGCGCTCGCGATGGTCTCCGGAGACAGCTTCCTAGTTGCCAGGCCCGAGGCGATTCACCTGGGCCCTCGGGAGGCGGTGCGACTGAGCGTACGAGCCGAGAGTCGTCGACTGACTGCTGGCGGCCGCAGCCTGACCCGCTTTATAAAGGGGAGGGAACCAGATAGTCGGAACCGAAGCCGCCAAGCCAGATTCTCGCCTTACCCAGTGCCTGGGGTTAAACTCGATCTCCTAAGAAGTGTGCTCCAACAGCGTTTGATTGCTTTAGGAGGTGTCATCGCAGCTCGCATTTCAGTTTAAAAGGAATGCTCTCTCTCCGCCCCTCAATTAGCTTGTGAACAAGGCCTTTCTAAAAATCCACTCTCGGTGTAACAGCAGTCTTATTTTTAGAGGGATGTGTTTTCATTTTATGTAATACATAGGAGTACTGTCAATATATCCTGGCACAAAGGGGAATTTTACTGCTGATTAATTCAGGTGGTCTTAGGCGGCCAGAATGATTGGGTTAGGAAGGAGGTGGAAGGGATTTTCTTACGTAGTTATTAACAAAGCTGAGTTGATGAGGCCACCCTCCCCCAGAGAGGGTTTTGTTAACATCTTTACAACAAGAAATCCAAATTTATCCCAGTTTCCTCAAGTCTTATTTCACCTCCTCAGCCTACTCTCTCACTTCGAGACTTGTCATTCCAGCTTCCTTAACTGCCTCCCCTCTTTATCTCAGATTCTTCCCCTTCCGTTGGTGAAAAAGAAGTGCTCCTTTTTATTACATTGACTTATCCTGCCATCTTTTACCCAGCACTTACCATCTTCCATCTCACCATTCACTTTTTTCCAGGAATATCTACAAACTCCAGTTTCCATCACACTAAAAACAAGAAAAAAACACAAAAAAGACCCTGAAACCTTACAGTTCTTTCAAATTATTAAACCACTTTACATTCCTTTCTTTGCCGAAGTCTCCAAATAAATATTTACTTTATATTTGTAATTTTTCTATTTGCATTCAATAACACCTTCTTAATCTGAATTTGCTGTCCCAAAATATATTGGTTGAAGCATTAGACCTACAGTCTTCTTTCAGAAAACAGTTCATCTACTCACTGTAGCATCTTCCTTGAAATTTCTTGTCTTTACTCATTCAACTATTCAACGATATTTGGGGGGTCTTCTCTTTGGTTAACACTATGGTTCACACACTGTGTGAAGTATGAACTTCACACAGTCCTGCCATCAAGGAGTATATTCTAGATGTGGAGGCTGTTCATTAGGTACAATGATAAAAATAAGTATGGGTTGCAGTAGCTTTCCATAATACTGCACTATCTTGGTTCCCCTAGCTAGTTTATCACTCTTGTTTGCTGATAATTTTGTTCTCTTAACTGTACATTCCCTGAGGTTTAAGGGGTGGTATTGAGGGAAAGTTAGTCGGTCATATCACAGCTGTTGGCTACAGTCAATGCTGGGCTGCGTGCTTTCATCTGTGGCTATCGACTATAGTCGATGCACGTACTGAAGTGGTTAAAATTAATTGTGTGTGTTTCATTTCTTTGGTGAATTACCCAGATCTCACTAACATGCAGCTTTTGTCTTCCCAATTTCTATGGAAAGTGCGCCCATTTTCCTAGCCAACCAAATGTATGTTTGGCTACCTATGAATCCAAACCACCCATGTCCTGTCCATATTGTCTATTTTCATTTAAAGTCCTACCCAATTTAAATTCACAATATGTTATGTTTCTATAATCACTCTTGTCAACTGGACTGTGTCACCTGGACATGTAGCCTGTTTTTTTTTGCCTCTGTCTCTCTACTCCATCCTAAATGTATATAGCCTCAGACTAATATTCCTAAAGCACATCTCTGGTGACATAGCTACTACTCCAGTATTTCTGAAAGTATGTTCTACAGAACCTCCACTAGAAATACAAGATACTCCTTTGAAAAGAGACATGAGATCAATACATTTGGCAAGTGGTACATTCTTTACCACCTTCTTAGGGAGTCATAATGTGAAATAACATGTTAAAGTTTCAGAAAAAGAAACCTGTTTAACTTAGTTTTTACTAGTGTTTCACAGATTTGTTCATGGAATTTAAAATTTTCGTATACTACTGTCTTCCTGAGGAGCCTCTCTGCTACAGAAACATAATTAGAAATACTGCCTTACTTTAAAAGCTCCATTGGCTCCCCCCTGGACCTAATTTTTCACATATTAGAAATAGGTTTTTATCTAGTGTGGCAGATTTCAGTAAGTTTCCAGAATGTTATTAGGTAGGCAGATTGGTTGGTTTTCTCATGCATGGTTTGATAAGGTTCAACCCCATCTCTGCTGCACATCATGACCTATACCTATCAATGTTTTTGTCAGGTGGGTGGGAGGGGGCCAAGCATGCAGCTGCAGATTGCCTAGACACTGAGGATCAAGACTGGCATGGTTACTAATGAACGACATTAGGAATGTATTCTTATGAATACAGGTAGGTGCAACTATTTCTTAACTATGCTAATAACATAATTTTTTTTTTTTTTAAAAAAAGGTAATGATTTACTTAGCTCCTTTACTGGAATTCCTTTACTGGAATATCTGAAGGCAGCCCTATTTCAAAATGCACTTCTTCTAAATCACAGGAGGAAAATATCGCCTTCAGCTTCCCATAGACCTGAGGGTCACTGAAGCAGTGCAACACTACTAAATTGCACACTCCATAAACAGACATTTAAGACTTTCCATAATCTGACCAAGCTACATTGCCAGCCTTTTCTCTTCTCCATAATTCCCCAAGGTGGTCGCTGCTCTTCTCCGCCTCTGTGCCTATGCCTATTCTAGTCCCCTTAACTAAATTGCTAGTCCTTCTCATTTTCTGCCAGTTAAACCTTTATCCATCTAGATTATATATTGCAAATAACATATTCATTTTAACAAGGTTAAGCCCCCACAATGGACTGTATTGACTCACAGAGCTGGGAAAGTGTGAAATTTAGTTTACCTCACAACTATTTATCCTCCATCTAATAGTACTTTGGTTTTATCGTTGTTGGAGCCTCTTCCCTCAATCTTTGTTCAAGTATTTGGGTGGTTATACATCTAACTCTAGGTATAGAGATATAATCTATGTCTTATTTTCCCTACTACATTCAAGATCCCTGAAGACTGATACCATGTCTAAATTTATTTGTACTTTTTAAGTGTCCAAAGAGTAGATATTTGATGAATGCTTGTGGAATGAATGAATAAACTTCACAGATAGGATATCTCTCCTTGGAACCAAAATCCAAAAATGGAACATTTTAGGAAGGCAAGGGCAAGAATTATAGTCTCCTTGATCTAAAATTATCTAGTTGTCTGGGCAGATAAGAGTAACACGATAAGACAAATGTTGCTTAAAAGTTTATTTCAATTTGAAATCAACCTACCTCCAGGAATATATATATATATATTTGTCCAAGATGTGGACAAATGTGCACATAAATATTTAATACATTTAACATTTTCCCTACTTATAATTTTAAAAACCCATGGAAACATATGTCCAAAAAAGATGACAGGTAAAGAAAAAAAATCAGTGCTTACTCTATGCTTGGTTGCTACTGCCCACTTTCACAAGGATTATTTTATTTAATCCTCACAATCATTCTATGACAGGGATTGACAACCTTTTTCATTAAAAAGTCAGGTATTAACAGTAAATATTTTCAACTTTGTGGTCTAATTGGTAAAATCGAAGCTCTTATGTAGGTACTTATAAAAACAAGAGAAGAAACAAACTTCCATAAAATTTGTATTTATCAAATCTGAGGTATAATAATAATTGAATACAATTTTTCGTAATGCTAATGCTATCAAGGAAAAGATGGAATTCTTTTTTTTTTTTGAGACAGAGTTTCACTTTATTGCCCAGGCTAGAGTGAGTGCCATGGCGTCAGCCTAGCTCACAGTAACCTCAAACTCCTGGGCTCAAGCAATCCTGCTGCCTCAGCCTCCCAAGTAGCTGGGACTACAGGCATGTGCCACCATGCCCGGCTAATTTTTTCTATATATATTTTAGTTGGCCAATTAATTTCTTTCTATTTATAGTAGAGATGGGGTCTTGCTCTTGCTCAGGCTGGTCTCGAACTCCTGAGCTCAAAGGATCCGCCCACCTTGGCCTCCCAGAGAGCTAGGATTACAGGCGTGTCATGCCCAGCCTAATGCTGATTTTGAATGACATTTTTATGTATTTCATCTTTGAAAATGTCTTTTTATCCAGACAGGTACTGACAAATACTGATATGAATCCATAAGCATATGATTTTAATTGAGCATATTCATCATTTGGAAAGTATTTATACAGTTCTATTACATTCTTCTCTTGATATTTACCTTTTAGCATGTCATTACATTACAGATTGTTTCCAATTGAAATTTAGGTGGAAGCTCCTCAATTATACAGTTAAATGGATATTGAATTATAAACATTTTCTTTGTACTTACATCCAGATCTAAAAGATGCTAGTAGAACTGTATTCTGAGCTTGGAAAATATATCTAGTACAAATTGGTGTAAGTATGAAGATCTTGCTTCTTGTTTAAACTTTTTTTTTTGAGACAGAGTCTCACTTTGTTGCCCGGGCTAGAGTGAGTGCCATGGCGTCAGCCTAGCTCACAGCAACTTCGAACTCCTGGGCTCAAGCAATCCTGCTGCCTCAGCCTCCCAAGTAGCTGGGACTACAGGCATGTGCCACCATGCCCAGCTAATTTTTTTCTATATATGTTAGTTGGCCGATTAATTTCTTTCTATTTATAGTAGAGATGGGGGTCTCGCTCTTGCTCAGGCTGGTTTTGAACTCCTGACCTTGAGCAATCCACCCGCCTCCGTCTCCCAGAGTGCTAGGATTACACGCGTGAGCCACTGCGCCCCGCCTCGTTTAAACTTTTAACAGCATAGGAAGTATACAAAGCAGCTTGAGATTGTGATTCAAACAATGTTAGTTGTTGAAATGACTTTACCACTGTATAAGTGTGACATGTAAGCATTGTTTTGCTTTATAATTTTAGATTTGAGAAATATTATCAAGTCTGTAACAAATGTTGATTTCCAAAGCCATTCACAGTTCAGTAACAATGGTTAAGGGCAGTTCTTCCAACTATTTAGAAATGTGCAATCCATTCTAGCTGGAGGGCTATACAGAAACTGGCAAAGGATTGAGTTTAACCTTCAGGCCTTAGCTTGCAGAGAATTTTAGTAACTGCCCAAGGGCACAAAACTATTTAGTGGTAGATGGGAGATTCAAATTTGATCAGGGAGCCTGGCCTCAGAGCTAATTCACTTGGTGACTATGCAATACTATTTATCATGCTAGAATAGCCACTGGCCAAATGCAGCGTGGGGTTTTCTTTGGCTAACAGGTTTTTTCCTTACAAAGATGCATTATAGAATATTTAATATGTACAAAATAGTATAAGTAAAATGCAACCAATACCCATATCCTTACCACTCAAATAAAATATTGCTCCACACTTTAAATCCCTTCTGTTTAACTCACTTTGAAAACCTGCTCACATCACTTTCCTCTGCCAGGCATATCATTGTTCTGAATTTGGTGATTTGCACCAAAAATTTGGTATGTTATTTGTTTAAAACTACTTTTACTACATGTGTATCCCTAGTGGGTTCCTGAGTATAATATCGAATTGTTTTACCTGTTTTAAAACAATATAAATGGTATTATACTGCACGTATTCATCTGTGACTTGCTTATTTTCTCCACTCAATTTTGCCAGCACATGTTTAAAAATAAAACTAAATTTGAGGCCGGGCGCGGTGGCTCACTCTTGTAATCCCAGCACTCTGGGAGGCTGAGGCAGGCGGATTGCTGGAGGTCAGGAGTTCAAAACCAGCCTGAGCAAGAGTGAGCCCCCCCACCCCCACCGCCATCTCTACTATAAATAGAAAGAAATTAATTGGCCAACTAATATATATAGAAAAAATAGCCAGGCATGGCAGTGCATGCCTGTATTCCCAGCTACTCGGGAGGCTGAGGCAGAAGGATTGCTTGAGCCCAGGAGTTTGAGGTTGCTGTGAGCTAGGCTGACGCCATGGCACTTACTCTAGCCTGGGCAACAAAGTGAGACCCTGTCTCAAAAAAAAAAAAACTAAATTTGAATGCCTTTTGGTGGGACATGCATTTTCAGTTACCACCCCCTACTGTCTCTTTTTTTTTTTTTTTTTTTTGAGACAGAGTCTCACTCTGTTGCCCAGGCTAGAGTGCCTAGCTCACAGCAACCTCAAACTCCTGGGCTCATGAAATCCTTCTTGCCTCAGCCTCCCAAGTGGCTGGGACTTCAGGCATGCACCACCATGCCCAGCTAATTTTTTCTATATATTTTTAGTTGGCCAATTAATTTCTTTCTATTTTTAGTAGAGACAGGGGTCTTGCTCTTGCTCAGGCTGGTTTTGAACTCCTGACCTTGAGTGATCCTCCCGCTCAGCCTCCCAGAGTGCTAGGACTCTACTGTCTTATACTTATCCATTTTATATATTTTAGTTACTTACCTGGCACCTGAAGCCATTTGAGTCTGCAACCTTTGATTTAAGATGGCTTTCAATATGTAGCCATACAAATATTTTTGAAATTTTAGTAATGTGAATTTATTTGTGATATAAAGACATTTATGTTACGTATGATAAGAACTGGATATGAAATTGTATAAATATATATGATTTCACCTATATGAACAAAATATACATAGAAAAGACTAGAAGTAATTTTGCCAAAATGGTATTTCTTAGCGTTGGTGGTTTGTTTGATTTGTGCTGTATGCTCATTACGTTTTTCTGAATTTATAATATAATTGTAATGTTTCATCAGAAAATATTTTTAAAAATTTAAATCATCTTGAAAATATTTTGATAAGGTCATTATTATTTGTCTTTATTCCTCAATCATATGAACTTTAGGTTACTTTTAACTAAACATAAATCAATCAATTCTTACATTGTTCTCCTAGTGGATCATTTAAAATAATCATAAATTATATTTATGGGTGATAGCCTGGACTAAAGAACAAATGTATTACCTTTGTTGAATCATTTATCTTAAACCCTATCAAAACAAAGATTGTTAAGCCCTGTCAAAACAAAGATTGTTAAATCCTATCAAAACAGGCTGGGCGTGGTGGCTCACGCCTCTAATCTGGGAAGCTGAGGTGGGAGGATCATTGGAGCTCAGAGTTCGGGACCAGCCTGAGCAAGAGGAAGACCCTGTCTCTACTAAAAATAGAAAGAAATTAGCTGGACAACTAAAAATATATAGAAAACATTAGCCAGGCATGGTGGCACATGCCTGTGGTCCCAGCTACTCGGGAGGCTGAGGCAGAAGGATTGCTTGATCCTAGGAGTTTGAGGTTGCTGTGAGTTAGGCCAACACCACGGCACTCTAGCCCAGGCAACAGAGTAAGACTCTGTCTCAAAAAAAAAAAAAAAATTCTATCAAAACAAAGATTGCCGCCGGGCGCGGTGGCTCACGCCTGTAATCCTAGCTCTCTGGGAGGCTGAGGTGGGTGGATCGTTTGAGCTCAGGAGTTAGAGACCAGCCTGAGCAAGAGCGAGACCCCATCTCTACTATAAATAGAAAGAAATTAATTGGCCAACTAATATATAGAGAAAAAATTAGCCGGGCATGGT